>JABRWK010000364.1:17698-27982 GCA_013372445.1 Hypothenemus hampei | reverse complement strand
GTATTTATCTCTGGCATGCTCCACAATTCGAAATTTCCCTTCAACGTTATTAACCGTTGTTTACGGAAAAGTCCATTTATATTATTATATTATTATACACTTACCGGCACTAAAAATGGAGCACACATATTTTTAGAAAATTTCAATGATGAATATCTTCCCAACCACTGATCAGATTTGAATGATTTTTTTTCAATTGTAGCCTTATAATGGGTGAATATCCTGCGTTGAGGAGATGCTCAAAAAATAAAACCAACATATTGTACAGGGCGTGTAAAAAGTGTCATGTTTTTTCATCAAAGTTTAAAGCCTTCTGTGGGCTGTACCAGGTGGCTCAAGCATTCGAAAATTATGCAGTCATGTAACCTAATGTCTAAGGAGTATTTTGGTTTTTTAATCGCCCCTCTATGTTAAACCCTTCCAGAGTTATTCAACTTTTTACGACTTCTTGCATTTTTTCAAATGAAGCTTATTAAGTTGCCGAACAAAATTAGCCAAAAATTATCATTAATTGTATTCACTGGATACATGGTAAACTGAGAATAGGGACAAATGACTAATCTACTGTATAATTTTTATGCGCCTCAGCCACTTGGTATTGCCCATAGAAGACGTTAAACTTTGATGAAAAAACATGTCACTATTTACACCCCCTGTATAGTATGCAGATTGTATTTTTTGGGCATCTCCTCATTGCAGGATATTCGCCAACGACAGGGCTATGATTGAAAAAAAAATCATTCAAATCTGATCAGTGGTTGGGAAGATATTCATCATTGAAATTTTCTAAAAATATGTGTGCTCCGTTTTTAGTGCCGGTGAGTGTATTTGGCATTAGTTTTTGGCCCAATAATTTTAAAGAATTTAAAAAAATAACCATGGTAACGACTTAATAAAATTTTGATGTAAACGTAAAATTTTAGCGCCCCGACTGTATGTAATGAAAATTTTCAGTAGGCTTACCTTAGTATTATTCAGTGTTTCAATGGTTCACACAATATTCAATCGTTAATAAGAAAATGTTTTTATGGTTACTGCATCTGAAATCTATTGAGTGGTTTCGTAGTATTTAGCTACAACGTTAAATTATAGAGAGGAAATCTTACCTGGATGAGGCCCAATTTTTTTGGTATATCTTTGTGTTTGCACATTGCATTTTTCTACTGATAGCTGTAATATAATTTTCAAATATTATTTCAAATATATCATCGTTGTAGATACATACAACATCAGGTATCTCAATTTTTGATCAAAATGAGTTAAACATATCAAATTGTCAAAAAACATCTAGTTTTTATTAATTTTTTTGTCCAAAATGAACATAAGATCTTAAAATTAATTGAATTGTTTCTCAAATATCTCAAAATCATACCTAAATAACCCAATTTGTAGAAATTATTAAGTTTTTTTACTCTTCTGAAAAGTTACAAAAAATGAGATACATGATGTATCTATAGAGACGATATGTAATTGTGTATACAGGGTTATTGGTAATTCGACCTACTCCTTTTAAGATATTATAGAGGAAGTTCTTAGCTATTAATTTAACCATAAAAAACCCTTTTGCAAAAGTGAAGCGTTTTCAAAATATTCATAATTTAATTTTTTTTCTAAAAAATGGTGGATGCGACTTTAAAAATTGTTAATTAAAAAATCAATAATTATAATCAAACTTTTTAAATTGTTTTACATTCAGGACATCACACTGAACTATTATCAATACTTAATCCAAGGCCACCTGCCCACGCTTTAAAACGGCAGATCAAGACATCTCAAATTTTGTAGGTTATGATTCATTTTTTCCATAAAAATCGATTTTTTTCAGGAAAAACCTTAGTACATTTGGCGAGCAGATCATTTTAAAAACATCTAAATTTATTCAGCTTTCGAGTGAGGTCGAATCAGTTAATAGGTTACAGAAAAATCTAGATTACAAAGGGAGCATGTACGTATAAGTTGTCTAAATCCATGGTGAATAAAACATTAACTTAATTAACCGAATTTTAAAAAAATTAAATTACACTCAATAAAAATGAAAAAATCTAGGTTTTGTATTGATATTTGTTGAAAACCCTAAAAAAATAAATAAATAATAAAAAATTTTAATTGCTATAAAAATACAAATACAAAATCCTGATTTCTTATTTTATTTATTTTTTAAAATTTTTTTAATTTATTTTTTTCAGGGTTTTTAACAAAACTTAGATTTCTTCATTTTTATTGAGTGTAATTTAATTTTTTTTAAATTCAATAAACCTGTATTATCAATAACCCTGTATACAATTGAGAAATTTGCTGTGAATAAGTCTATTTGAGTAAATTTGCTTTTTAGGGGCCAAAAACGTGTACGAGCGCCCCATCAACTTGTTAATTCAAACCAAACGTATTGAAACATTAAATATTATAGGTATATAATTTTTTTGTTAGATTTTTTGCTTTATATAATTCACAAAATTCTTGTAAATTTACGTAAAACATCATTTCGACCAAATAGTGGACATATCCAGTTTTGCTAGCTAACTCTTCAATTTATGTATAACACAAATTGATTTGTAATTGTGGTTAGTATTAACGTAATTTCCTTGAAATATAAAATATTTGTTTTATTTTTGACTAAACAAAAAAATTAATTTTTGATGAACAATTAAAACCTGTAAACACGTGTAATTTGGTAACAATTTTAAATTCTACCTGTAAAAATTTTCAAACTTGCTGACCTTCTTTTATTAAAACAGAGGGTTGAAAATAATGTATAATATCGCTCTTTATGTAATAAATTAAAAATTTAAATCATTTAATTGTCACTTGTATTTAAATACACTTTTTTCTGTCGCTTCTACTAAAGAAAAATTCTGGTATAAATTAATATTCAATTGTTTGGAATTTGAAAGGTAAACTTCACCTTTTTTGAACATACATTATTATCACTTATTTCCATAGACTTATGCATGCGAGAAAACCAGACATTGAAAATATTTACCCATTGTTCTTCACTGAGTTCCAAGCAGGCTTCTTCCCAAGCCTCCATTAGCTTGTTGTCACCGACAAATCGACGCCCTTTCAATTTATCCTTGACTCTAGGAAATGGTGAATGTCCTAGCATAGGTAACCCAATTCGCTTCAAGTAATTAGTCGTAAGTGCTGCTCGATGTATCGTAAAGGTTGAGATGTTCTAAAAAATAAATTTAACACTTATAAAGGTTACTGTTACTATTATATCTGTAAGATGATAATTTTTTTACAATGGAATATAAAGAATGATTGATAAAATAATAAAGAAAATTTTTTGGTTGACATATTTATTTTTGTTATAGGTAAGTATTAAGAGAAACAGTTGGATTTATATCCAACAATTTTCTCAAATTTTCCTTTATATAATCCTAGTGTAAACAATATCAAAGAAAATTATGTGCGAAAATGGGTATAATCCAATTTCCAGAATTTTTCAATGAACCTTATTGGTTTTTTCCAGTACTTATAGATTGAAGAAAAAATACTATTTTGTATGAGCAACAAAAGTAAAAAAAAATATTTTCTTTATCGTTTTTTTAAATACACCAAAAATCTTCTATGAGCTTTTTGCGCAATTTAAAACATCTGTGTTTAAACTAAATAGTTCTGTCTCCGTTTTGCTACAATTTTTTAAGGATTTAGTTTCTTAATTAATCTTAGGAAAATCTAATAGAATTCAATAGTTGTCAGCAATTTTCCACCATAGACGAATTCTTAGTTGTATTTGTAAAAAACAAGTAAGAAATAATTTCTTACTTGTTTTTTCTTCTGAACAGGGGATTTACAATTATTGTAAATCCCCTGTTCAGATTTGGAGTGCTTTGTTGGTAATATTCTGGCTGATGTGAGCGACATTAGGTGGTAACCCTCAGGTCCCATGGCCCTTCTATATGTTCGCATGTAACCCTCAGGTCCCATGGCCCTTCTATATGTTCGCATACAACTCTCCATGTTTTGAAATAGAAATTCCAATTCAATGTAGTGTTAGGATTTACTTTTTTCACAACTTTATGGACTGTATGGTTTGATGTTTAGTCTTTTGGCGAAAATCAACGTTATACAGCCTTTTCCGAAAAATTTTAAAATATTTTATGTTTTTTTTTATTCCACCCTGTACATACGGAAATATATTGTGTAATAACGTTATCAACTAAACAAAGAACAAATATTCGTTTTATTTTTTATTCGTTTATGGGCCAAATGGATTTGTGTATAAAATGGTACAAATAATGAAATCTAATTCACATTCAAATGTTTATTGAAACCTAATATTTTTTTAGGTAGTTTCAGATTACAGCCCATTTATTATTTATTCGTATGTAATCAACTCATATTACTTTGAAGGATTTGACCGCCCGACTTTTATTTAGTAAATTTCTATTTAAATCAACTCAAACTCCCTGTATGTATATAAATGTATATATTTTTCTTTTTTGAAGATTTATTAGTGAAAAATTGCAAAAAATTCAGGTAGTTGTTTTGGTAGGAAACTAAGGTAATTTTTTCCAATGCAGAATGGTTTAAATAATGTGATTTTCTGCAAGATCTCACGTTTTATATTCAAGTAAGATGGTAAAAATTGGGTGCATTTCTGTTTAAGGCGGGTTTGTCTTCTTGGCCTCGTTACGTGCAAACGAGGCAAAACGTCTGGAAATAGCGGTTGGATACATGTTCCTCATGCAAATTTCCGAAACGGCGAAGGATTTTAACGATTTTTTTCTTGTTGAAGAATAAAAACAACAATGGAGAACGTGTACGACAGCGGAATATCGCGGCCCTGTCTCCGGAGAACGAGGAAAAGAAAAAGCCAGAGTCTAACATGCTTAAATTCAATGTAACAATATTGGAACATGAATGGAATTTTTAGGTAAATGTTAAGGTAAGAATATTTTGCTAGATTTGTTCCGAAATTTCCTTCGAATGGGCGATAAAAGTACAAGAAAATGTTTTAAATTGTTCCGTTTAAAAAGCATTTTTCGCGTGCACGTAACCTTTTATTTTGAAAATACAAAAATAGGGGAAGCGTTTGTGCATTTAAAATGTTTGTTTTTACTTGTGAACTCGGTTACGAGAATGTGGGTGAATAATTTGCGGTGTAAGAAAAAAAACAATATATGAAAAGAAAAATTAGTTTTTTTTCTAGCCTAGTTTACTTGGCTCAAGGAGATTCCAAGGATTTTAAGTGCAATTCTTCGAAACAATTGTTTGTAGTTGCATCTACAATGTAAGGTAAATTGATCCTTTTATATGTGCAGGTGTTAAGTCAGGCGAGTAATGTGCATGAAACACCAGCTCAAAGCACTGTTGTTTGATTTTAGACACTGCAATAACAATTTTGTAACCTGATCCATTCTTTTGGTAAAATAAAAAATTTGTTGCTAATTGGGTCTTCTTCTTTTTCTTTAAGCTAATTTATCTTTTTTATCTTTTTTAAAACGGTTGATAATAGTCAATTTTTTTACAATCGAATGGCTCGGTGCAATAACCTGCTACGTGCACATTATGTAGTTTCGAGAAAATCAAGAAAAACCTGTCATTTACCCAATCTAAGAGATAAATAAAAAAATGTAATTTATGCGTTCATCTCGAACAAAAACAAATTTTTTTAACGTAATTTGTTCCAAACCATGCGGAAGCATTTTTTGTAGCAAAAACTAGCAAAATCTCAATTTTGAAAATTTTGGTCATTGACAGGTTCTTGCACCAAACTCTTCAATTTTGCTTTTGTAAATATGCTTGTCATAACTTTTCTACCCGATGGAAACATTAACCTACTTCCAGCTGGTTCTGCTCTAATTTTCCACTTCTTGGTATTTTGTTTTGTTTGTATTGGAAATGTAATGGTAAATACAAATCTTGTTCAAAATTATGACTTGATGTAAAAAATCTTTTTTGCGAATTTTCTGAATAATTGTTTTGTAAAATTTAATGGGCTACTTTTGATCTTACAATTAGTAAATGTGGTATGTGATACAATAATCGTACACCCATATTTAAAATCTTCAAACAAGTTAAAGGTGGCTTACTAGGTACACTGGATTTCATTTTTCTTTACATGGTATCGGTTAGATAGTAATTCAACTTTGGATTAATTCCACGATACAGACCCCAAAGAAATGTGGCCTCAACAGAATACTTCCACATGTCATAGAGCAAGAGAAACCATTGATTTGATAAACCAAGATTTTCCTATTTATGTAAGCTCTAGAAATGATGTTGTTAATTGGCTACCTACTATATCTTGTGACTTGATACCATACAACTTTTCCTTTTGGGGTTTTCTAAGGTCCATGAACCTTGCTAACAAAGTACAAACAATTCTTAAACTGAAAACAGAAATCCAATGTATTATTGCCTGCCTTAGGAAAAGTCCTCGAAAATTTCATTACAAAGGTCCTTGTATGCCGACTGAGCCATGACGGACATTTAAGCGACATTATATTCCATAATTGAAGAACCCACAGTAAAAGGCATCTTTATTTTTAGAAAGTTTTCATTAGAGCAAAAAAACGTTTATTGAAAACCAATGACACCAAAATTTAAACACAGTTGTGTGTGCAGTTCTTTGCTTGATAAAACAATTCATAGGCTTCTTGAGTTTTTAAAGGATTTTGTTTAAGTGTACCTTAGGAAAATGAATAGTGGAATTCTCTTTAGTTCGAAATGGATTACTGTTTTGCTTAAGTACTCGTAAGCTTCAAATATTAAATAATTAATATTACATAGGGTATTTCTTAATGACATGCTGATATTTTACAAAGCGATTGCTTTATTATTCTAAAAATTAAAGGTCTTATACACATGGAGTCCAAAATGTTTAGTGGACATGATGCTCGGTATTAAAATTTGAAGGAAGTTCTAGTTTGTTAAATTTATGTCCTACATATTTGAAGATAAACGATTTAAATTTCGCATGCGATACGACAATAACAATATCTACTCACAGGTCTTATAATAATTTCACATAATCTAGAGGGTGTTATAATTTTAGGAGTCATCGCTATATCCTTTCCAGATGTACTTCAAAAAACATCAAATATATTTCGGAAAATTTCAAATGGATTTAAGAAAACACTAAATGTACTTCAGAGTAATCAAATATACCTACATGTTTCAGAAAGAATCATTTGTACTTCACAAAATATAATTTCTATTTCAGAAGCATACGCTTATAATTAAAATTATAAATAGATGTCTTTCATAGCTGCTATACCAATAAGGTTAGGAATTTCGTTCTTGGCGAGTTTATACTGCACATAAGGGTGTATTTCCACAAATTATTTTCTACTGTACAGGTTGACCCAAAAAGGTGTGGCAAAATGGAACTTTTTTAATGAAGTCCCTCTATATTTTTTCAAGATTTCATTTTTCTATTTAATGTTTCGTGTAAATGTTTCAAATATTGCTTTAGTCACTTGGGTAATTTAAAGGCAATAAATAAAAATTAAAAACTAAAAAATTATCTATTTGCACACCAGGACAAAAAAATTAAAAAAGAAAAAGCTACTTACTGCAAGCTAAACTTCCTGATTCTATTGCATACAGGATGTCCAAATTTACGTTCCAAATGAATTGAAAAAACCCGTTTTTACAGATTCTTCAAATGGAATCCCCCCCTGTATTATTTTGTCACTTGATTATTAATGTATATTTTAAAAAAATCTTGTTATTACAACTGTATTAAAATCGTAGACGATTTTCAAGATATTAGCAAAAATCTAAATATTGCTCTTAATAAATTTGAAAATATTATATAATAATTTTACTAATTTCAATAATTTTAAACTAATTAGCGAAACTGACATATGTTAAATGATATAAATAATTTAATCTTGCATATCGCCCGAAGATTTTAAAATTTCGGTCCGTACAGTATTTCGATTTTTTGTTATTATCTTTAAAGCCGTCCAGATTTTAATAAAATTGTAATAACAGAAATTGTTTAAATATAAATTACGTATCAAGTGACAAAATAATACAGGGGCATATTTGGAGAATCCGGAAAAAACGGGTTCCAAATGTGTCATATTTGGAACACAAATTCAGACATACTGTATGCAATAGAATCAGAAAATTTCATTTGCAGAATCTTGAGACCTTTGACAATAAAGTTTAAAGCGAGCGGCTATTAGAAAAATTTGGAAAAGTTGTTTGCTTTTTTTATTTTTTTGTCCTGTTGGTGTCCAAATAGGTAATTTTTTAGTTTTTAATTTCATTTTTATTCATTGCCTTTAAATTACCTAAGTGACTAAAGCAATATTTGAAACATTTACACAAAACATTAAATAAAAAAATGAAATCTTGAACAAAATATAGGGAATTCCATTAAAAAAGGTTCCTTTTTGTCACACCTTTTTGGGTTAGCCTGTATAGTAGAAAATAATTTCTGGAAATACACCCTTATATGCAGTATAAGCCCACTAAGGACGAAATTTCTAATTTTACTACAGTATAGGACCTATGGAAGCCTGGCGAACGATTGCAGAACCCTTTCAATCAAGTAATAATAATTATTGTTTTACCCAATTGCCAGGGCAAGTCAAATTGTATCTATGTCAATAAACAAAATGGAACAATGTTATATTTTTCGTTAAAAGTGCTGAATTATTTGTTTTGATCAATAATTTTACTGGAAAAATATAACTTGTATAAATTATGGAATGTCCGATGGTGAGTTTATTATCATGTAGGCATCTGTTGAAACTATTTCAACGAAAATAACGCAGTACCAACCTCCAAATATGAACTCGGATGAAACGAAAAGAAAAAGATCCAAATATGTTTCGAGCCCAAACAAGTTTATTGAAAATGACAAACAGATAGAATGGATCGACCAAACAAAACTTTAATCTGTTTTGTCGGCAATCAAAAAGTTGAACTAAAGCTAGTCATTGGGCGGCGCAACAGTTCCTAGCTTCAAGGGGACTCAATACTATATATTTATTTATTAGGGGGTATCGCCACTGCGGAAGTTGGTACTAATGGAATGCCAACATGGTTCATATACCAGACTTAGCGAATAGATACATATAATAAAGATTAAGATAGATATAAAGTAAATGTTCTAGTGGTCGAGCATGTTGGATGTTTCGCAATGATTTTTATTAACACAATACCTATCTCACAATGATTAACACTTTGACTGTTATTTGTATCCCTGAGTATACACATTACATACAAAAATCTATATACTGAATTTACTATGGTAGTTAAAGTGTTAACTAAAACTGGTTTCTATGTTTTATAGGTTACACCGGATATCAGAAGCTGTTTGAACTAGAACAGTGAAATAAAATTTTTTATTATAAATGCGACCAAGAAAGAATGCTGGAAATTATTTTTGAATTCCTACTGTGGCCGGCAGAGGGCATTTTACTGATTTTAAATGAAAATTCCAATGTTTTGAGTAATCTTCCAATGTAATGTATTTAAAAAAATATATTCATGATATACTAGTGGCCAATATTTAAAATTTTCTTTAATGAATTTTAGTTGCAATTGTTGTCGAAATAAAAGGAAGGGGAATCTTATAATGTGTTAATGGAGAAACTAGTGTAACTTCGAAATGGGTTGCTTAAATTTGTCAAGATCAGTTTCGATATTAAAGAAATACTAAATAATACCAAATAAATACAAAATCATAACAATTTTAATGTCCATCTATTGCTAAACATGTTCAAGAAACACAACGGTCGATTATTCTAAAAAAAAATCGAATGAAACTAGGTATATTATTACTGGGGTATTACTGCTAGTGGAAAAAAAAATTAATAAGGAAGTATTAAAAAAAAATATGCCAATAGTTCTTATAGAACCGAAGATACGTTCAAAAATGTGTTAATACAACAAACAATTTAAGCTATGAACAAGCCGTTGTTATAAATGTGTGTAATTTTTCCCTTATATCCAGTTATTAATATTTTGAATCATACCTTTCTTTTTTTCAAAATTTTTATGGTCGTGAAAAGGAGCGATTTAATAAAGAATATTTTTGGTGACGTCCGAAGTGCACAAACTTCATTTTCAGTAAATATCTGGATCCTATATTACAGGGTGATTCAAAATTATGAGCCCCCACTTCAGGAGCATATTCTACACGTTAAGATAAAAGTTCAAATACTTTTTTTTCTCTAAATCGCTCCTGAAGAAAATTATGACGATTTAAAGATGGCTCCGGTAAAGTGGTTTTTTGATGCTAATTGGTGAATGGGAAGTCTCACAGTGTTGAAATTTGGTAGGTAGCCATAAAATTGGGTTTTAAAGTAACATGTT
>JABRWK010000363.1:40294-57956 GCA_013372445.1 Hypothenemus hampei | reverse complement strand
GTTTGAAGCTGGTAATTTTTTGGATTAAACATACCAATATGCTAAACTCGTATACCGAATTTGGTAAAAAATTTTAAGCCGTTTGGAAGTTAAAAAATAAAGAAATGTCCTTTCTTTTAAACTTTAACACCCTGTACCTCGGAAACGAAGTATTTCCAGACATATGTTTATAAAAACTTTTAGTCATAAAATAAGCCAAAGAATCACCTCTTTTCGTTTGGACCTCATGTTTAGGAACACCCTGTATACACTATACAGTTCTCGAAGAGCGCATATATTTAATGTAAATGTTACTGTAAATACCCGAAAATTGGTAAATACTAGCATAGACGCATTATTTCTGTTTTTTTCTCCGAAAATGATCTTTCTAACTAAAAAAATTTCGAAAAAAGTTGTTTAATTTTTGTAAAAATATTTGGATTCGTTCAAGTTATGATTTAGTTAGTTATGATTATTTTAATTAACCAAAGATCACACTGATTTTAAAATTTAATTGCATTTGTCAATTAAAAATCTGTATCTCACGAGATCAGAGGAATGATGCCAGAGAAACGACTATTTTGGCGAATTTTTTAAATCACATGCAAAGAAGAAGTGTTTTCCTAATTTGAAACATTGGGGATGATTAAAGAACCACTAGTTTACATTATATTAATTAAATCGAGAATTTTGAGTTGAAAATATACTGCTAGCACTTACCAAAGAAATGACTGGGTTGCTTGTGAGACTATTAATTTACAACTCAAATTATAAATAATAATAATAATAGAGAATAGAATTAGGCGGTGGCAATCACATATACATATAAGATTAAATGTCATCTAAAGGATCCAGCAGTACACACTATGACTAGCCAGGGCTACATAGTGCATTAATATTGACGCATTTGGATCAGCCCAGAGGAATGATCAAAGAAGTGGAGTTACAAAATTTAGACTTATTTTGCTCGAAAACCATCAATATGATTGTTTTATTTTTTTGGGGCAGAATTATAAATATCTTATTACTTTGAAAACTGAATTACATATATTTATTTCTTCATGTTAATTTTTCCCTATTTCGTTTGCTATAACTATGATAATATTGAGGATTGCAGTCCAGAGGAAAGATTTCTCATAAGAAAATATGATAATAAAAAAATATTGAAGTTTCAAATTATAATCCATTCATTAAGATATTCTGGAAATACTAAAAAGAGTATTTATTCTAAAAGAAAAAAACCAAATAAATATAAACTTCTTGTTATAAAAATCGGTTTCATAAAAAAATGATCATATTGAGAGAACCACCCATCTAAGATTTACTAATTTTTTTTGTCCTGGTAACACTCCGACAAAATTCATTATGGAAAGAATTTCAGGCGTTTACGATGTCATAATGGCATAACTTTAACCAGTTGAACCTAGATTTTCCATAATAACTTGCTTTAATTTTAACATCAATATATACTGCGTCTCTTTATTGCAATATACTTGCCTTTGGAACTTCATACTAGTAAATCCTAAAATTAACCATTATGATGTGGTAACAGCTTGAAATTCTTTCCATAATGATTCTTTTCAGGCTTTTACCATAAGTAATTCTAGATTTAACGCGTCTATCCTAAGATTTACCAATTTTCGGGCTTTTACAGTGACATAAATATTCATATTAAACTAAAATCGTCCGAAGACATGTCAGTCTGCTACATAGGATTTGTGTCATTCCTGTTAGTCGCTAGAGACACATGTTGGGGTATTGCAGTTGTGATTTTTTTTAATGAATGAGAAAAAGAATATTATTTTCGTATAAATTGTAGAAAAATATCCTTATTTGTGTTTTTATATACATATAGTACATAGAACGTGATATTTGACAAAAAAATGCAAAATGTATTGTTCCTGATAGCTTACCGAACATTTTTTTTCGGCCTAAATACAATAACAATGTGATGTCAATCGTTAAGAATTCTTTATTGTTAGTTGCTTGTTACTGCGGTGTGATTTCTGCCTAAATATCAACGTGGCAATCTGAGAAATCTCCCTTACAATTAGACATTTACTTTAACAGACTATGTGTTCTTTACTTTCTTTATTGTCCAATTAGAGTATTACATTCAGCTTATGACAAATTGTGCTTTCTTAGTTACTTTTTGAAATATTCAGATTTAAGGAATAAAAGGAAATAAAATTATTGTAGTAAATAATTATAAATCTCCATTACAGTTTTTGAAAATTACTCAAAATCATGTCACATCCAAATCGGCTATTTGTGCTTTACACCTTGTTATAGTTGATTGATCAAATTTTAAGAAAGCCTACGATAATATTCCTCTAAAATTAAGTACCTGAATTGGTACTCTGATATGTTCTAAGTACATAAGTATTTATTATACAGGCCTACCAAAAATGATTATTATGTATGTACAGGGTGTCCGAAAATTAAGGGGCAATATTTTAGGGGCGAATTCTACGATCAAAAATATTAAGAAAAGTTCATATAAACATAGATCGGTAAATGGATACTAACGGGCAGTACAGCCTTTCAAAGAGCCACATTTGAAGATGGTTTTTCGCCAATATTATCGAAACGATTTGAGATACAATAATGAAATTTTATACGTTTACTGGACTTTTTATGCTGAATTCAAAAATCTAAATGAAATTAAAAACAAAGTTTCAGAAGTGTATTAAGGTTGTCGCTCATTATCCCGTCACAGTCCGTCGCAGACCGTTCCGTCAAATGACGGATAGAATTAAAACTATAGCAATAAATAGACCATCGCCCATTACTGCAGAATGTCACGGTCCAACGTAACAGTCGACGGAAAGGATTGTTGGTCACCGATCCTTTCCGTCAAACGACGGGATGCGCCGTAACGGTTTGGTCAAGTGAGCGCATCACCGGCCATCGCTGACAGGTAACGGTCCACATTTTTTTACTACTAGTACACTACTGCTATCACTACTAACGGTAAATTAAAGAAAAATCGTTTAAAGCAAACCGTCAGCTAGACGGTTGCAATCGCTGGAAAAGTAGGCGATAGTACTCTCCGTTACTGTCAGTGTCTGGGACAGTTACGGATTGTGCCGTAAAGGGTTAATGAGTGAAAAAGCGTTAATAAACCTTGCAACTGTTTTTGCAATTTGACCAGAGAAATTGAAAATATTGAGTTTTTTGCGTAAAAAGGTATTCTTGATTGCCTTCAATAAAATGTACCGTTTTCGAACAAAATGAATACTACTAATAAATTACATGCTATAATGCCTATTGGTTGGCTACTAACAAAAAAAAAGAAAAGAAATTTTTTTTTTCAACAGAAACCTATTAATTTGATTTATTAACATACTTTCTATGTAAATTTAATGCTAAATTATTTTTTTTATGGTACGGTCATTATTTCTTTCAAAATGTAAACAATAATACGCGTTTTAGCATGTAGTGTATCAGTAATATTCATTTTATTGGAAAACGGTACATTTTATTGAAGGCAATCAAGAGTATCTTTTTTACGTAAAAAACTCAATAATTTCAATTTCTCTGGTCAAATTGCAAAAACAGTTGCAAACAAAAAAGTTGGGGCCAAAAATACCCCACCTCGACCCTGTATAATACACTTCTGAAACTTTGTTTTTAATTTCATTTAGATTTTTGAATTCAGCATAAAAAGTCCAGTAAACGTATAAAATTTCATTATTGTATCTCAAATCGTTTCGATAATATTGGCGAAAAACCATCTTCAAATGTGGCTCTTTGAAAGGCTGTACCGCCCTTGGTGTCCATTTACCGATTCATGTTTATATGAATTTTTCTTAATATTTTTGATCGTAGAATTCGCCCCTAAAATATTGCCCCTTAATTTCCAGACACCCTGTATATCCTATCCATAGAGAACTTTAAAAAACAAGCGATCATAGAAGCAAACGTGACAAAAACCGGATGGGTTCCTTAATTGTTCAATTTTTATCAATCAGAAAACACAATTAACATGAATGAAAGTGGCAAAAAAATTTAATTTCTTTACCAACCGTAATGATGGTAACAGAAATGAGGAATAATCAAAGCACTTTAAACTATACATATGTGATAATATATGTATAATAGAATTCTGGGACCAGAAAGAATATTATTATCCATATTTCATAGGAATTTCAAAGAAATTCAATAAGATTCAATGGTTGATATTGATGAAGGGTAACAATGTAAGAGACCTGAATACGGACAAAACATATGCTTTGCCTTATATTATTAACTCACAGATTTATTGAATCATCAAAAAACAACTCAAAATACAATTCGTATTTTCAGATGTTCAACACACGGGTCTAATTGAGGGCTCGGAAAGCATAACGCGACTCGCGCTCAAAACCGTACGGCCTAGTACTCAAGAGAGGGGATGCCGCGGCGAAATAATTATTTTGATGCAATTTTCAAAATTTTCAACATGCGATTTCTCTCTTAATAATAAACGGATTGACTTGATTTTTGCACAGAAATATTCGATAATTATCAGCGCTGCTAACGAGCCATGTTGCATTATGGATTTTTAAAATATACAGAGTGACCCACTAAGAAGGTCTCGGAGGATAGGTCAATAACTATAAGCCTTAAAGAAAAAATATAAAAAGAAAATTTGTTTAATTTTTCAAAATCTACAGCCTAAAAATATTTTTATTTATACAGAGTACAAAAAAAAAGAAAAAAAAAAGATACTACGAAACAAAATTTATGAAAATTAGAACTGAAAATATGGTTTTGATTCTTACTTCTTCAACAATACATTTTTCATAAAGCTATTAAAATATTTTTGTCCTTTTTGACTGATATAAGGAAACAGCGCATATCCAGTTCAAATTCTTTTTCGATAACGTGTAATAAAAAATTACAGATAGTATTCCCTCCTTTTTTCAAAAATCCTTCTACAACAGTAAACATATAACTCCGTTCACTGTTATGTACATGTACATTAAATACATGCAATCACAGTAAACGGAGGTAAAATTGGGCATTGACTGGGATTTTCGGCATCGACAAATTTTGAGCAAAATCGAATTCAAGGCATAAATATTTTCCTGCTTTAGATAACATTGCTTCCTTCATTATAGCACATTTTTTAACTATTTTTTTATGTTTTTATGCAGCTTCATTATTTTCAGTTCCAAGTTTTTCGTATTAGTAGCAATCATTACAAACATCTATTCTAAGCAATTCGAAGGAAAAGTTTACAAAATGATTGAAATATTTGAAATAGGTTGAATTTTTAATTGGAATTTTGTTATTCTTTGTTTTTTCTTTATAATAGTCAAAAAAAAGGGTATACAATTTGTTTAATGTTAAACTTTGGTCTTTAAAATATATAGTTCAATTTTGAGTCTTCTCTAGAATAATGCGATTCATTGTGGGGGAGATTACCGCAATGTTCATGAATAATTTTTTTAATGTCTTAAAAATTATGAATAAAGAAAGTCTGAATGATAGACGCATAAAAGCAAATCAATTTTTTTTGCATAAACCGACTAATAATCGACTTTTTTAGTTCTAAGTTCCCTAAATTTTGTCCCTTGCTATTAAAAAAAAATTTTCACACTGTACAAGTTTTTTGGTGTGCTCTGTATAAATGAAAATGACTTTAAGTTATAAAATTGAAAAAATAAAATAAATTTTGCCTTTATACTTTTTCTCTACGATTTATAGTTATTGAGCTACCCTTCGAGAATTTCTTAGTGTGCCACTCTGTATATTTCAAAGCTTTACGATAGAACTTGACTCATCAGTAGCGTTAATAATTTTTAAATGTTTCTACGCAAAAATCAAATGAATCCGGCTATTAGTAACGGAGAAATCGCAAGTTGAAAAATGTGAAAATTACGTCTAAAAATTAATTTCGCCGCGTCATCCCCTCCCTTTCCTACTAGGCTGAACTGGCCGAGCGCGAGTCGCGTTATGCTTTCCGAACCCTCAATTATACTTTGTATGTGGTTCAATGCGATTCCTAAAAATATCAGAAGTGTAAAAGAGGCAACGCAGTGTTCATATTTTTTTTGGTAACAATTATATTTGTGATCTAATATACTGTTTATAAAAAAAATCCGGACACTAAGAAAAACGCTATAATTATTAATAAATTTTGGTGCACATATTAGTATTAACTAAAAAAACATTTCTTTAAAGTTCTTTCTCTATTTTCTGTCGACCATGCATGCCAGCACTCAACTATTGTCGATACAGATCGGTTCAATCTTCTAGAAATCTCTCTAAATGAAACACCACCTTCTCTGAGACCGACAATCCGCCCCCGTTCAAATGGAGTTAATTGTCGAAATCCTCGATGTTGCCGCACTCGGGGCATTATTTGTTGAACACTGTGAAAATACAATTCAAACTGAAGTGCAATAATGTTATCAGAACCCATCAAATGACCAAAACAAACCCGACGTATAATAATTAAAAAAATAACAAAAAACAAGTAGTTCTTATCGAATCTACTTGAAACTTTAATCGATTGATGTCCAGTGGTATACAAATATAAACGATAAGTTTTAGAAATATTTATTGAATATTTCTTGGTGTTCGGATTTTTTTGATAAACAGTATATATCGGACATCATTTTATGTGGAAAAACACACCAAATGAGTTCAAATCAATGAGTTCATTGAAGTAGACCGAACATCCTTACTGACGAACCATACTATATGTATTTCAGAAAGTCACATAATTTCTGAATTAATTCATATTTTTTATAATATAAGATTAAGAGAAGCAACTGAAATATAAATATGTCGCAATAACTTCATACAGAAAAAGAAAGAAATTTTTGTCACTTATAATCATTGAGATTAAACAAGAGAATTTGTTGAGTTCGACTTTTTTATACCAATTTTTATCAATCTGAAGAATCTCAAGTTAACAACAAACCATATCAAAACGTAATGTTTCAAATTCGTCATACCACTTTATGTAATACTATGAAAGCGTTAAACGTCAAGTTATATAAGGACACGTTGCACAAGAGTCTACCAAAATTATTCAAATTTGATAATCAATATTATTATATATTTTTCACCAGTATTTATTTAAAACAAAACTCACCTATTGCCATTTCTCCAACGCTTCTCAGTATGATGACTACAAGCGCCCCATCAACTAAATAGTGCAATACTGGATTCGCATAAATTTGTAGCGTTATAAAAGGAACTGAATAAGAAATTGTATTTTCAGACAAGGCATGAGCCTTTAATTTATCGGCATTTAGTTTTCCTGTTGTAATTTTATTTGTAATTAAACCAATAGTTTGATTCTCATCAGTTGTTACGAGCCCTTTGTGCACCATTAAAGTTTCCAACACTGTTTCCTCAATATCTCTTTCGAAAATTGGCGCTCCCCATAATCTTAAAACATTTCTTAATATTCGTACTTCGGAGCACAACTCATGTAAACTAGTTGTATTTTGATCTCTTGTTATGTGGTTGTTTAATATTAAAGCTATTAAATTAAAATAACTGATGACGGTAGACGATTGCTGTTTCCGAACGATTTCATAGGCCAAAATTGGAATCACTCGTTTTTCTTCTTCATTTATTTCGTGAATATGCGTAGGACCTTTACTATATTTTGTTCTATTAATTTTGTCCTCCAGAATATCCCTTGTCGAGATAGGATCTCCAAAATGAAAGAAAATGTTCCCATAATTTTGTTTTATGATTGATAAGGATTTGAAAAAAGCCTAAAAATACATAATTTTTAATAATTTAAGGACATAACTGCCCTTTCACAATAGTGTTAATGTTAATGTCAATGGTAATATTAATGTTAAAGGTGTTGATGTGACAATGACAGAACAGTATGTTTGAAGTTGGATTTTTATAATCATATTTCTAATAATGGCTGATAGACGTGAAATATCTCTCGGTTTATTAAAATTGATGATATTACGACGGTTAAACCAGAAAAAAAAAGAATAACAATAAAAAAAGAGACGATGGGGTGTGCGACCGTTGTTAAAAGACAGAAAAACTTCTGGTTCTCGATTACTTGTTTTAGTCAATTTAGGACCTATAAGAGCTAGTAAATCGTCAAATTGTGATGGGGTCATTCTTGTATAGATGAAAAACCATTCATGGTCGTATATCTAATTGTAAAATACATTGTATAACTTGTATACTAATTAAAATCTACCAAATTTACCCTATACATTTCAAATGTAATCATGAATTCACCAGAAGTTTTTCTGCCTTTTAACAACGGTCGCAAACCCCATCGTCTCTTTTTTTTATTGGTATTCTTTTTTTTCTGGTTTAACCGTCGTAATATCATCAATTTTAATAAACCGAGAGATATTTCACGTCTATCAGCCATTATTAGAAATATGATTATAAAAATCCAACTTCAAACATACTGTTCTGTCATTGTCACATCAACACCATTAACATTAACATTAATATTACCATTGACATTAACATAAACATTAACACTATTGTGAACGGGCAGTTACATAGTTGTACACACTGATGTCGTTTCCTTAGGTTTAGGTATGCCCAATAATTCAAAAGCGAAAAGATTTTCTTCTAGGAGCCGATCGTAATTTATGCTTACTGGCACAAATAATATATCTGGAACTTCAGATAGGAAATAAGCCTTTAGGATCATGTTGATTAGACCTAAAAAAAATTCTAGGTTAGAACATAACTTACAAATTTAAAGGAAAATTTTTAATTTTTAAGGAAGCACACTTCTTATCTTGGTTGTTCAATAAACAATTGAGGCGTGTTTTACAAAAACAACATTAGTCCAAATTTGACAAAATTTATTTAATGGCGGGATCTGATACAGAATGAGCATGACTTTTATATTGTGCAGTAAGATTCTGGTAAAATAGCATACATTCAAAGATATCCGATATTAAAATTAAACAATAAAAGTAAAATAAATATTATTATCTTTGGTGTAAACTGTTTTTATGGTTCCTGAAAAAAAACAGAAATTTGGACTAATGTCGTTTTTGTAAAACACGCCTCAATTATCCATTTAGTTATTTAATTTGTGACGAATTTATCTTGTCTTCAAATTGTACTCACAAATTATGTTAAATTAAAGTCGTTCAAAGTAAAACTTTTAGATTTTATTTTGTATCACATTTTCAAGTGAGTGAAAGATATTTTCTCAAACAACTGGACCAATTTTAAATAAATTAAAGAAAAATTGTCAGAATAGTGTATACAAAATAGAAGAAAACTTAAAAAACGAACAACAAAGTTGGTCTAAAATTTTCACACCTCTAGAATTTTCTTATGATTATCGTGATGGGCATTTTGATTTACAGAAGTTCTCATAGATAATTTGAAAATTAAAAAATACGGATTTGTCTATAACTTTTAAACCCTAAAAAAATAAAAATCTAAAAACCCATTTTTTCCAATAGCAAGGGAGGGGCACATTTTTATGTAATTTTCAAAGGGTTTCAATTATCAATAATAGTGCATATTTAGGAACTCAAGTGCCAAATTGAAAATAATCAAAAGGACTTTCCAATGAGGCATTATTTTACCCATCTTTCCATTTGGGATTTGAAACCGTTTTTTTGTAGCAGTTTCAAGATTACTTTAAATCCTTGGGATAATGAATGAACATGTGCCCCCCTTATTAATTATAAAATGATTTTTTGCACTTTTATTATTTTTTTTTTTGAGTTTAAAAGTTATAGACAATTTATGTTTTTCAAATTGTCACCCTGTATAAGACAGTAACGGCAAAATTTGTACAATTTATTGATTTTGTACAACAATAATATTTCTTTACAAATGCACTAGAATTTATTACCAAAAGTTGACTGGAGTTCATTTTTTACAGAATCATTCAATTTAAATATTCATCTAACATGGTTTTATATGATTTCTTTTATTTATTTCTATGTTGTTGCTCAATTAACTGAGTAATAAAAAATTCACAACGAGAACAGATTGTCTTAATTATTAATTAAGAGGCTCGTAAATGTTTTGAAATCTAGGTTAAAGCATTGATTGTTTCAAATAATAACAAGAAATAAATTATTATTATATTAATAAGAAAACAATAAATCCTATAATTTGATTTTTATTTAACTATTCTCAATCAAAAAAATATAATCAACATTTTTTCCCAGTAATTGCAGCGATAACTTCAATTTCTACGTCAGCATCCATTGGCAATTTTCCTACTTGAAAAGTTGACCTGGCCGGAAAATCTTTGCAAAAGAACTCTTTGTACACCTCATTAACTTTAGCAAAATCTTTAATATCATTTAACATGATCGTGCTCTTAATCACATTATCATATGATGATCCAGCTTCTTCCAAAATGTGTCCTATTGAAGTCAGTGCTTGCCGGGCTTGAGCACTAACACCTCCTGGTACTAATTTCATATTGTTGTCAATTCCAAGCACACCGGATAGATATACGATATTATTAAAGGACACTGCTTGATTATAAGGGGCCCCTCCAACCGGTTTTGGGGCTTTAGCGGCTATAATTATTTTTCTAATTAATGACCCAGCCATTATGCACACTTTACTTCGGGAAGAAAAAGATTTGTAACAAAACTTGAATAAAGTTCAAATTTCGAGTGTTATCGCTGCAAATGGAAATCTATGACCCTAATTTAAAATAAAACTATACAAAACGCATATAATTTAAATATAGACGTAATTAATTTTGACATTTGATTCAAATTTGTCAGTACAATTTTATAGAGGGTGTTTAGAATTTCATGAGATTTACTATAAAAAATTTTCAGCGAAGTTTATCTGAAACTCAATTAAGTACCTTCTGTATAAACATTTGTTTATGCTGACCTTGTTTTTGAGAATCTATAGAAATGACATAATCATTCCATGTTTTTTTTTTAAATTTTATAATGAGGATTTTATCGATAATCCGGACTAGACCAAACTTTCGGTTAGTTATTACAAAAGTATATATTTGGTGCGAACATTATTTTTAAAATTTTATATTATATTATTTGTTAGAAACATTTTTTTAGCTTAACTGTAAGCACTAATGTTCCTACACGGCCCTAATAAATGAATCAAAACAAGGCATGTCTAAGAATTTTTGAAACGTACTACGTTACAATGAACAACAACGATATAAAAAACGATCCGAGGAAGACCTGCAGCTTTTTTATATTAATTTGTTTTATTTTTACACGAATCAACTTTTCATAATAACAAATCTATAATGTCATTATTATGACACAGTCCCGGTTTTTCATCTACGAATAAATTTAACTGACACTTAATTGTCACGATTACGTACAAAAGCGCTACTCTGATTGGCTGATTTCAGCATAACCATGACATTTAACTGTCAGTTAAATATATTAATAAATGAAAAAACCGGGTCACAGAAAACAAATAATTATGTAGAATAATTAATCGTCAAAATAGATAGAGACTGAATATTCTTGGCGGAATTATTAATAATTTTGTGATTGGTCTATATTTTTTCGATGGACATTTAAATCGTCGAAAATTTTTAGCATTTTTAAAAAGAAGTTTATCGATTTCATGAAATGTAAAACTCTAAATTCATGAAACATATTTCATTAGAATGCACAGGTCTCTGCACACCGTGTTTCTTAAAATTTTGTCTCGTGAAACCAAAGTTTCATGAAACACGGTGTGCAGAGCCCTGTGCATTCAAATGAAATATGTTTCATGAATCTAGAGTTTCACTTATTCATGAAATCAGTTTCAAGAAATGCGTTTTCTCGATATGTACTCTGCTTTACTATAATCTTTAAATTTTTGTTGCTTTTCTAATTTTTGTTAAGGGGGTCATTACATATTTTATCCTAATGGGAAAATAAACTATATTTTGGTATCAATTTCTTAAAAACTAATGCTTTAATTTTTTAAAATTTTTCAACATGTGTTTTAGAATACCATGTGAACATAATGAATGAAGTGGAATAATAAGATTAATAATATTAGCGGCCACTTTCATAACAGACTTTAAGTATTTCCTTTAAATTAAAGTCCACTTTAAAATGTAAACTACTTTCATAACACCTAAAAATCAATTAAAATGGCTTTAAAGTAAAGTGACAGTTTCACTCAGTTTAACGCTATAAGGTCAAAAAATAATTTTCATCGTCTTTTAATCTTCTTAAGTTTGATTTGGTTGTGCCTGTATCCTCGTAAGGATTAAAAAAAACACAAAATGGAAGAAGTTTTTGACGTTGATACAGATGATTCATTCGTACAAGACAGTAGTAGTGATAGTGATAACGAAATTTTCGTTATTCGGGAGCAAAAGATTTATAAGCCCCGCGTAAAGGACTTTAATCATTGGTCGGACACGGAGTTTTACAAACGATTTAGGTTGAGCAAAGCTGTGACGCAATTGTTATTGGAGCATATAAGACCATCTATAACATCGAACTATACACAGTAAGGATTCTAGAAATTAAAACATGAATAAATTATGCCCATAATGTCTGAACACAATTTAATGTTGTCATCAATTTTCAGAGGAGGAGCCATTTAGAATATATACATTTATTGTTAGTACTTTTTAGCACTTCTTCAGAAAGCGTAGAACAATTAAATTTGACAAACTCAAAAGACCTCAGACATTGCACAGAAACAAATTCCGGTTAGTTGAAAGAAAGTTTGTTAAACAGATTTGAATGTATGTAAAATAAAATATGCTTTAAGTCAGGGGAAAAAAAACTGGAACTCCTACAGCAGCAACATGCTAAGAACGGCCAAAAACAAAAAATTATGTGTCAAGGGCAAGAAACGGCCAGGGCAAGAAATTAAAAAACGTTGTTTGCTGTAAAACTTGATAATTTGCAAGCTAAATTAAAACATATTGAAAACGAGGAAAAAAGAAAAGCTGAAGCGCATAAAAATGAAAAACGTAGGAAAGCTGAACGGCATGAAAAGGAAATGGAATTGTTATTGTTAAATCTAGAAAAAGAAAAAAAAATTGAATTACGTAATAGATATATAGTTTATAAATTAAAATGTTCTTGAATAAATATAACTCTATAATTCTGTCCGTTTTCATTATTTTCTTCTTGATGGTTATTACCATTATCAACCAAATTTTCATTAAATTGGTCTTCTTCTGGCAATTCTGGTTCTTTCGTTTCAATTGCTAAATTTTGTAGCAATTATCACAATCATATTGCTTGTTCGTATTAATGCCTCGTTGTAGAACCATTCTGCATTTCCATTTGTTAATTGTAACAGTGTTAGAAGATATATTTATATATCCAGCATCTATTTAATATTAGAAAATGTTTTTCAAATTCTCCTTGTAAAAATCTTCTTTTTAATCCTACTTCACTTACCCTAGGGGTTTTGACATACAACTGGACTTTACCTACTACTTTATTTGCATGAAATCGTTGCTCTGCAGCAGAATGAGAGACGGCGTTAGACTCGAGTACATGCCAACACTGATTCTCATATCCGGTAAAAATAGGATATTGAACTACAAGCTTGACTAGAATCGCCCCTCCTCTGAAAATTGATGATAACATCAAATTGTGTTTGGACATTACGGACACAATTTATTCATGTTGTAATTTCTGGTCTTTACTGTGTATATGCTGAAATTGTAGTAGATGGTCTATGAATGCTCCAATAAAACAATTGAGTTGCAACTTTGCTTCATCTGCATCGTGTTTAAACCTCCGTATCCGACCAACAATTGAAGTTTTTTATGCGTGGTTTATAAATCTTCTGGTCATAAATCCCGAAATTTTTATTGTCAGTATCACTACTAACTATTATCGAACTTTTTTTAATTTTTTATTTCTTACGAGGGTACAGACAAAAACAAATCAAACTTTCAATAAGGTTAAAAACGTTTCGTTAAAGTGACTTTATGGCTTTAAAGTGAAGGAAACGGTCACTTTAATTTAAAGTCAGTTTAACTTTCTTTTTTTTTTATAGGACGTTATGAAAGATGTTTACATTTTAAAGTGGACTTTAATTTAAAGGAAGTAACTAAAGTTTGTTATGAAAGTCGTTTACTTTAGTTTAGACCTTTAATTTTAAAGTGACTTTGCATAAAGTCACTTTAGATTGTTTGTTATGAAAGCGGCCGTAAGCCTATGACAGCTTCAGCAAAATAGTTTTTATTTTTGACTTTAAATATTTTTTTTTGAAGGATTTTTATTTTAAAAAACAACAACATTCATTGTATTCTATAGATAATCGTACATCTTAAAAAAAAACACCTCGACAAGTTAATTAGGGTTCAAGAAAATGGTACCGAAATATAGTTTATTTTCCCATTAGTATAAAATATGTAATGACCCCCTTAACATTCTTAAAGATTTTGATAAAAATATAATCAAGTAAATAAATTAAATAAACTAAATTCTATAAATATCTTGACAATTTCATATTGTATAATATTGAAATATACTGTATTTAGGTATTTCTCTAAAAGTGTGTTCAAACTATATGATTTATCACAGGATTTTTGGTTTTGTAAAATCGTATGAACAATCACATTTATTTTTCTCAAGTGAGTCGCTAATGTTTTTGTAAAAAAAAACAATAAAATGAAATCATTAGCGACTCACTTGAAAATGAAAAAATCATGTGCTTTTTCATATGATTTTACAATGCTAAAAATTATATGATAAATTATAGTCTGAGCACACTTTAAATATGTATGTGTGTTTTCGTGAAATGCATTATTACGGCATTGACAACGCTGTTTTCGCTAATTCACTGTTCAACCACCTCGTTGAAGGCACTGAAACTGCCTCAATCGTTTTAAAACGTTGACCTTTAAGGCGTTTTTTCATTTAAGACCATAAAAAAAGTCATGAGGAGCCAAATTTGGACTGTAGGGTGATTGGAGTAGTGTTGAGTAGAGCCACGTTGCGTTTGGCTAGTACCTCCTTCACAATTTGTGACATGTAACTGAACGCATTATCGTGATGGAGCGTTCAGCTATCGCCATGTGCTTTCGAACGAGGCGAATACTAATTCTTATACATTCGAGAACTTCTGCATAAAATTTGCCATTCATTAATTGTATAACAGGCGCAAATTTACCATGTCAACACTAAACGCATTTTCACTTTAGACGCAATACATACACCCCAAAGATTCAGAAGCAACTGAGTCTGTATCTTCAGATGACATCTACCCCACTGATTGTGACACTCAGCACAATCCCCTTAACCCTTACCATTAACAATGAAAAATCAGTCTCGATACTTTTCGGACAAATTCTATTTTTCAGTTCTTGACTTGTGCGAATGTCTAAATTTTATAGTTGATTTATTTTTCGCGATAATGACACGAACTATACATATTTTTTTAAAGTACGGATTGGGATTAATTTTGACATTTTTTGAAAGTACTCATTCACCGTTTTTCATTAATGCTAAAATTTTGCAATTTTTAAATTGAAAAGAAGTCACCATCAGGTTTTTTTATAAATATGAACGGAATTTTATTATGAATATGAACATTAACAAATAAATAATAATTTTAAATAGACTATTAATGTTCAAAATGACCATCGTTATTTTGCAAGGTATTTGTGACAACTTTATTTTGTATATTTTTAAGCATTCGGGAAGTAATTTGTGGGTAAGTAATTTGAACTTTTTGAATAAAGTCCACATTATTTAGTGTTATTTGATAAACTTTATCCTTAACCTTTGGCGACGGGAAGTATAATTCTCATTGATCATTATCTTTGAAATCGACGGCTGGAACATCAGAAAAAAGGGCGGTTTGGCATTTGTTTTTATTTAATTTTGATGATATTTGATTTGCGCCCATAAAAGGGTTAATAGAACCCTATACGGAAAAATCTGTAAGGGTTAAATTAGGAAATCGTGCTGACCAAATTATAGGATCATTATTACCAATCTAGTTGCACAGTTTTCAGTCTTACAAAAATCGAGTAAAATAATAAACGCTATACCTTCTGGTTATAAATTTTTAGTAAACTTACAAAGCTTCAATAACATTACAAAATTCTTTAAAAACAGCATATCGTACCTAAAACCCTACTTATTCAATGTCGTAAGTTCATTTAAAACAATTATAATAAATGAGAAAAACTGTTTTTAATTATTTATTTTCAACGAAACAAGCTTAATTTTGAATTACATTTTTAACTATTTATGATATACATAGTTGCGCGAAACTCCGGAATAAATTTAATATTTTTCAACTAGTAACTTAAAAAGAAAACGCTTGGATACAACAATTTTAGTTTTTAACTGCGGTTTTTATATTGATAAATTTATGTATACAAGGAAATGCAAAAAGGTCAATCAACTTCAATTTTTTCAAATGGAATAAACCTATTTTTTATTTTATTTTTGAATTTTGCTTTTAATTCTATGTATCTTTCACGTACGATGTCCTGTATTTCAATTCAACCGTTACCGAGAAATTTACCATTGGACGTAAATTATTACGATTAGTTATTGGACTTACAATAATTTCTTCCTTTGATTTTGAAAAATGTGACTTAAGACATTTTCTTTATCATCCATAAAATACCATTATTTTAAAAAACTGAGAGTCTGACAGTCGCAGTACGTGTATTTAGACGTTCTTTAACAGATGCATCAAAAATTCATTTTCGGGAAAAAGTGGACTTACATTTGATAAGTAGAGTAACGATATGTGTTTTTCTTCTTCATTTAAAAACTGCATAATTGACCCAAAATGTCATATTAAAATAGGGAATTTAGTAATTAGAAAAATATTTTGACTATTCATACTTATTACATGTAGATATCGGTGATATTCGTTTATTTTCTAGGCTAACTTGACTTGTTTTCAAGAGCTTAGTTGAGTACAGTTCATAACATGAATTGTTCTCGGCTGGCGAAACATATTGTGTATCGTCGTGCAAAATAATGGTGATAGCGTTAAATATTAATATTCTGAGATTTTAATTTGCTATACAGGGTTATTGGTAATTCGACGTTTGAATTTTCGAATTTTGAGGAGATGATAGAATACGTGATTTTGAGTTGATTTAACCAAACATACCTATATACCAAGTGTTGTAGTTTTTCAGTTAATAGCATTTTAAGATTTAATTTTCCTATTAAGCTAATGGAAACGCACCTAAAGTTTTTTGCAATTTTCTTTGTTTTCGAATACTTTTACCGCAGATCTTGTATCATTTTTGTAAATAATACAGTATGATAAAGTTTTTAGAGAAATTGCACTAATATTGCAGTATTCCTTAAAACAAAATGTAATGTGTTTTTGTTGACTGAATGTAAAATTGGTAAAATCCGTAAAAAAATACGTTAAAATACGTAAAATAAAAATAAATTAAAAAATTAAATTAATTCAAAATAATTGTATAAAATAATAACAGAGCATATAGGATGATAGCATATTAATAATAGTCATAAATAAGTCCAGTTAAATGTTAGAAATTACCTACTTTATATTCAATTTTGCTACCCTGTATTTGGTCGTTCATTTTGTTTTGAGGAATACTGCAATATTAGTGCAATTTCTCTAAAAACTTTATCGTAGTGTATTATTTACAGAAATGATACAAGATCTGCGGTAAAAGTATTCGAAAACAGAGAAAATTGCAAAAAACTTTAGTTGCGTTACCATTAGCTTAATAGGAAAATTAAATCTTAAAATGCTATTAACTGAAAAACTACAACACTTGGTATATAGG
>JABRWK010000363.1:11561-25086 GCA_013372445.1 Hypothenemus hampei | reverse complement strand
GTACAGTGGCGGACAAAAGTATGGAAAGATTCTTATTTTGCATTTCATGTAAAAAATCTTAATAAAACGGCAACGGTCATTTGTTTACTATTAACAATTTGTTCAGTAGTAAACATTCCAAAGAGTTTATATTTAGGTCTCCATGCATTTCGTTTTTATCAATATTTTTTTGTTAATACCATGGTCAAAAGAATGGAAATTTTTAAATTTTGATCACATTTATTGAGTTTAGTTCCTCCCAGAAGGTACAAGAAGTATTAAAAATGGGTAAAAACAAGTATCTATCAGATGATCTGTGAAATAGAGTTGTAGAGTTGAATAACCAGGGCCTCAAGCAGTGTGAGATAGCAAAATCCCTGAGAGTGTCAGAAAGTGCGGTCTCAAAAATATTAAAAAAGTTTAAAGTACTAGGTGCTACAACAAATCGTCCAAAGTCCGGCCGTCCTAGAAAAACGACTCCTTACATAGAAAAGTGTATTAAAAAGATCTCTATAGCGGACCCCCATAAATCATCCCGGCAGATAAAACAAGAAATTTCTCAACATTACAACGTTAATGCGACTGATCGCACTGTGAGACGACGCTTGTGTGAAGCTGGTCTTTTCGGAAGAGTTGCAGTGAAAAAACCGTTAATTTCAAAAAAGAATCGGAAGAGTAGAATTCAATTTGCTCAGCAACATTTACTGTGGAACTCTCAAAAGTGGAACAGTCTTATGGAGTGATGAGAGTAAATTCCAAATATTTGGATCTGATGGTAGATCGTTTGTCAGAAGACCAGTGGGCAAAAGATTTGACAATAAATATCAGAAACCTACCGTGAAACATGGAGGTGGGAATATAATGATTTGGGGGTGCTTTTCTAGATCTGGGATCGGCCCAATATTTAAAATAACTGGAAAAATGGATCGATTCATATATCGGGACATTTTGGAAAACACGATGCTGCCATTTGCTGAGGAGGAGATGCCTTTAAAATGGAGATTTCAACAGGATAATGATCCTAAACATTCTTCAAAATTGATAAAAAATTGGTTTTTGGAAAACTCTGTAGATGTTTTGGAATGGCCATCCCAATTACCGAATTTAAATCCTATTAAACATCTCTGGGAACACTTAGACCGGAAAATTCGGCTAAGAACTATTCATAATGCAGGAGATTTATGGGAAGTGCTTCAAGATGAATGGCGGAATATTCCTGTTGAAATCTGTCAAAATCTGGTGGACTCAATGCCCAGAAGATGTAAAGCTGTTCTTGACGCAAAAGGGTATTCTACTAAATATTAGGATTTTTTCTGCAAAACCATTGAAAAATAACAATAAACGTTGCTTTCCATATTTTTGTCCAGGTCTATTTTTAATTTTCATTGACAAAATTTAATAATTAATTGTTTCGGGAATATTTATGTAACAAATTTTGAGTTGCTCAATGACGTTTTATTTTTTAGTTTTACTTTTATTTTAATAAAGCAAAATAAAATTATTTTAGAAAATAAATCTTTCCATACTTTTGTCCGCCACTGTATATACCAGTTGGTCGAAAAGACTGAGCGCGACCGATTACGGGAATTTTTATAACGCGACCGTTCCCGGGTTAATAAGAAAATGTCTATGCCCACTTGCAAAGAACTTAGGTGATGTCTCCGACGATAATTTATATGTGCATGTACAAAAAATCAATTTATTTGAGTCATTTACCGATACTCAACATAAATGAAAATTCACGCACGAAAATACTAAATATCTTTTGATCTATTTACCGACCATAAGATATAGAAACCTCGTGACATGGGGTTTTATACCGGTCGAGAGTCAATCTGCCTTTCTCGGCTTTTCGCAGGTATTTTTGTTGTTTAAAAAAAAGTAACCAATGTATGAAATTTAGTTGGAGACATAATGCATATACATATACAGTAGAACCTCGATTATCCGTAATGGCTTTGCAATCATTACCCCGCATAATCGAGGTTTTACTGTATGTTCAAAATGATTCCCTCTATCACCTTTTTTCATATATGGATCGATGAACCAAACACCCTGTATATGTATATGTTATAGACAACACGTAAAATACAGACAATTCGCGTTTTGTCCAGACAGATCGCATTGCATCGTTTGAGCCTTAGGGTGTGTTTATGCAAAATGGCACAAGCAACAACTATTTTTTGTGCTATTGTTGTTCCACAGCGTATTCCTAAGCTCAGAATTGGAAAACGTCTTTTTATTACACCGAATTCTTTCGATGGTATTTCTGGACCTTATATGGGCTTCATTATACAGATTTTTTTTGTATGCCACTTCGTATTTGTCCAGACAAATCGCATTGTGTCGTTTGAGCATTAGACAAATTGCGTTTTCATCACATCTTAGCGATTGTATTTCTATCAAAGTGAATCTTAACCTATCTTACATTACTTACCCTATCTCATCCTACTTTAGTGAAGCTTTATTTACTAAATTTGATATATAGATAATATAGGATTTTGATATAGATAATATAGGATTTTGATATAGATAATATAGGATTTTGATATAGATAATATAGGATACGATTTGCTTTTTTAAGAAACAATTGCTAAAGTAGGTAATAGAAGACCGGGTTAAAGATCTGGTTTAGTAAATAAGGCTTTACCAAGGTAATACGAGATAAGGTATGTAAGGTAAGATAGTTCAAGATTCATTTTGATAAAAAAACAACCGGTAAGATATGATGAAAATACAATTTGTCTAAGACTCAAACGACACAATGCGATCTGTCTAAATAAAATGCGAATTGATTCATAATTTCGGGCATTGTTTAAGAGTGTTAGACAGTTCGGATTTTGACTGGAAAAACGCGATTTGTCTTATTTCGTGTTTTGTCTGTAACATATAACATATAACATAGTCGGCGTAGAAACTATTCGTACAGTAGTTAATTTAATAAAAAATTAGATTAATTAATAACATAACATCCAATTTAGTAATTCTAATATCCAGAGGGCTTCAAACTGTTATAGAATCAAGGGATAGTCCCACAAAGTATTAAAATATTTAAAAATAACTCCATTTTCACTGTTTATTCACTTTTCATTCAACTGCATGTACTTTCACTGCATATTTAGAAAATTGAGTTTATTAATTTTTAATTCAACGCAAATGAATCTTATGAAATCCGATAACTTTGCAACACAATTAAGCATTTTTGAAGGAAAAAATAATCATTAATCAATTTTTCTTTCAATAGGGACAATTTTTAGTGGTGACTTAAAAAATCGACTTGTTCAATTTTTGCAAAATACCCACGATATATCCTTGTCCATGTTTTATAAAAAAAATAAAGGCTAAGAAAAACACTTACCACGGACATGATAAATATCTCTAATATATAGTTTTCAATTTAATTTTTTTTAATAGAAAAAACACATTAACATACGTAAACCTTAATAAATAAGGTTAATATTTTAAGGTTATCTTCAACATCAAAATAAGTTCTTCTTTTCTCATTATTATAGCCTTCTGCTCTAAGCAACCAGGCAAAATATTTTGCGAATTCTTCATTGACATCTTGGAGCCTCCGCGATGTATTCTACTTATCGCTTACGTGATGAAAAATCCTATAAGATGTCACTGATCACGTGAGCGACAAGTAGAATACATCGCGGAGGCTCCAAGATGTCAATGCCGAACTCGTCTATTTTATCGTACATACTTTCATTCTTGCTATAGTTCTTTCACAGTAAACGATGATTAATGACCAAAAATTTATATTCCGATTTTCATACATTGCCAAAGATCGGAAATGAGAAGAAGTTCATACAGCTTTTGAAAATTTCACGTTAAGAAAACAGTGTGGAGAAGCATAGAGACTAAAAATACGGCTCTGTGATTGGCTTAGACACGAGCCTGATTTACCCTATAATATAGCTTCTTCACGTGGTGACGTTCTAATCAGTATTCACATTGAACGTTACGATTTTTTTATCGTGTAAATTAGCCTCACTTAGCTCCACCCACCACTATTTTCTTAACGTGAACGGACTTTAGACGGTGACGTCGGCTATTTGTCAGATACAAAGTTGCCAATTGAGCTAAATCTACACAAATTTTAACTAAAAAAATTATATCCGTATAATCCTGTCCTCCAATTTTTTTTCAAGAATAATAAGGCATATGGGGCATATAAGAATAATAAGACATATGGTAAAAAGCGCTAAATGAAGACCTTCTTTGATAATTATGACAGCTGTAATGTTACCCTTAATTTTAGTATCATGCCCTTAACGAGGTTGACATTACAGCTACGGACACGGATCGAAACGAAAATATCGATACTAAAGTCCATTCCAGCTAAGAATGCCGTGGAGCTAAGTGAGCCTGATTTACACGATAAAAAAATCGTACCGTTCAATGTGAATGCTGATTACAACGCCACCACGTGGAAAATATTTTATTGGGTAAATCAGGCTCATTTCTAAGCCAATCACAGAGCCTCATTTTTAGTTCCTATACTTCTCCACACTGCGTTCTTAACTGATTGTGAAACGCAGTATAGGTATCGGTATCCGAATCAGAACGAATTATCGATACTTACCAATCCCGGAAGAATAAGTATCGATTGGTCCAAATAATCAAATTGATGCAAAATTGGAAAAAATTGTTGCCAGGTTGCTGGGCTGTCAAGTGATTGTTGCATAAATTTGGCAACACCACATAATGTCGACAAACACCAGAGATATAGGACCGTATTAATCATAGACATATAATACCTAGACTGCGTGTGGACACAGAATAATAGCTAAGTTCGCGGATGAAATCCAAAACTGGTAAGCGCCATGCTGATTGGTCAAAAACAGTTCGAAACAGTTCTAGAACTGCTTTTGGCCAATCAGCATGGCGCTTACTGGTTCCGGATTTCATCCGCGAACTCAGCTAATAACATACAGAAGCGACACTCTTGGTTCCCACCGAAACTCATTTTGGCCGAGGCAGCCATCTTTTTGGTAATGGACATCTGTCCAAATTACGTGCCTATTACAAGACGAATAATTGGTTAGTCTTATGGTGATTAGCGATTTTTATTGCTATTTTCTCAATAATTACTGAATTTAAAGACTTTTTCTAGTGTTCTTCCTATATAATCGGAATGTTTAAAGAATTATTGGTTATTCTTATATTGATTAGCGATTTTTATTACTGTTTTTTGTACATATAATCAATCAAATTGTTTAAAGACTTATTTTTGTATTCTTAGTATATAATCACAGTGTTGAAAGACCTATTTTTGTATTACATATAGTTACTAACGAATAATTATTATTTCCCTACTTATTATACAAACATAAACAATGCAGTAAATAAAATATGTATTTAAATTTTAAAATTCCCGCGAAATACATTACCAAAAAGATGGCTGAAGGTCACGAAAATTGACCACACAAAAATTAGAGGTTCCGCCGAGAGTGTCGCTTCTGTATGTTATTATTCTGTGTCTTAAGTCTTCCCCAGCACTCATGTCTTCCTTGACCAATAAAGAGTGTTTGTTTGCAATGAATAGTCGTTCTTCATTGGTCAAGGAAGACTTAAGGTGCGACTATTAGTACGGCCCTTAGTATGTAATAGAATCAACGACTATTGGCAACTTTAGTCAGAGAGCACGGTTCCCAACTTTTGTAGAATGTTTGGAACTAAAACTTTATTGAAAAATCACTAAAAAGCACTAAAATGAGAAACAAATATCACCAAAAAATCACCGAACTTTTATTATTGGGTGTTCGGAAAAATTTATCAGATAGGCCTTCCATCAATTTGCAAACAGAAATCATAATATGATTTCTGTTTGCGATATATTGTAAGAATGTAAGAATCGATATATTATATCGATTCTTACTACAGACTTCAAAGTAAAACGTCAAATGTTTGATAACCTCAAACTTTGTTTATTAAAACAGATAGCCATTTATAGAGAACAAAAAATGTAAAATGAGTGAATTTAAATTATTTATTAGATCCTATGTTGGATGGTATCATGTTGGATTCATTTTCGTGCTCAAAAGTATTTTTCACTAAAAAAATCACTAAATTCAATTTTTTTTACAAAATTGCACTAAATTTAGTGCCAAAATCACCAAGTTGGGAACCGTGTCAGAGAGTGTCAGAATTGTCATAGCGTTTTCCTTTGGTTGCACTTTTCGGTATTCAGTGAATTCCCATTCTTTTCTAACACCTTCAGTAATAAAGGATAGAAATACACTGAGTGCCAAAAAGTGCAACCAAAGGAAAACGCTATCAGACAACCTATTGTCAATTGTCATTCAAATTCATGGCTTGAATTTCATGACAGTTTATGCTTTTTTCGTTTCTCCGCAAGAGGTAAAATTTGTAATATTTCCCATTTAAAATAAATGCAAAATATGGAAACGGATGCAATTCATACAGTAGCAGAACAAGATAAGTTAATCAGTGAACATTCTATAAAGTATTTGGATCAATTAACGAAATTCAATATGTTAAACAATCCAACGTTAAAATCCTTATACAGGTAAGGAATATTTATAACCAGTCATAACTAAGATTTTAATTTTCAAATATTTTGTATCATTGTCATTTTTTAGAACACGATCCAGATTAATGGAACTTCGACACCATGTGTTCCTGCCTGAAAAAAACATTAACAGTAGATGTCAAAGATGTTTTTTGAACTTTTCCGAGGGGATGACTAAATATGAAATTCAACCAGCTCAAATAAATCGTTTCACCAGAGCAATTTTTAAAAAAGTTGAAACAAATGTGAAATTGACTAAATTTCAGAGATTATACTATAAGAAAACCAAAAATAAATTTCCTAGAGGAATTCAAAATCAAAATAAACTAGTATGTTTCTAATACAGTGGTAATTTGCGTTTTTGATTCAATATTGGACATTTTAGATATCCATGTGTCAGTTTTGTCACAAGAAAACGGAACTGTTTATTAATAAACCTAATAGGAAAGTCGTACCTACGACAAAAAAATTAATAAAACCTAAGAAAAAACAAAAAAAGAAGGATAAGTTTTGTGGTCTTAATCCGAATGCTGTTCTTCAAACAATAACAACAAAATTGAAGGGTGTTCAATCTAAACCAATCAATAGTAATAAAAATGTTTTAAAATTGAATAGTCAGGATGAAAATAAGTCGATAGCTGCAAGAGGATTTCAAACATCTAATATTATATCACTAAATTCAAGAAGTAAAAAGAGAAAAATTAAAATTTGTGAGAAGGGTAACAAAATTGCATTGCCCAGTGCACCACCAAAAATGACTAAAGCAAAGGAAAAGCTGCAGAAAAAAAACCTTAATAATTTAACTAATATATTGAAACAAGCCAACGTTAAATCAAATATGGGCCAGAACTCTAAATTGGTTGCTTTCCTGAACATTCTCTAATTCAATTGTTAATAAAACTCTCGAAAAAACATCAAGTTCTTTTTTTTTATTCACAACAGATTTACAACAAGTATTGTTTTGCTTAAAAGAATGACATTGCAATTGGCTATATGTAAATTGAACATCAAAAAAGATGTATATGTATTGTTGAAACTAGAAAAATAGGCAATAAAACATCAAAAAATGGAATGAGTTAGAATAATACATCAATTAAGTATCTACAAACAAATCTTTTAGTGCTTAACTAATAAGATTTCTATAATAAAATTATTGGCGGTAGTTCTTGTGGATTTCAGGCTTGATGTCATATACCAAAGCCAAGATATCGTCAATAACCTGTAAAATAGAGAAGAAATAATAGAACAATCAGTTGCACTTTAAAATTAAGCAAATGAAAATCCTTGTTGGCAAATCTAATAAAAATCAATTGAAATGTTACAAGAGTTCAATTGTTCATTTTCATTACATAAACAAATCACGTGATGTTAAAATAAGAAATATAGAAAATTACCGCTGCCTTCTGGCCCTGAACAAGTTTGCTCATTTCAGCAATTCTCAACTTGGTATCAGCGTCAATTTTTGCGGCAACATCCTCTTTGGACCCCATATGCTTGGCCTCAAAGTCTCGGAATTGACGTTCACGTTCCCTGCGATATTTTTCAATTTCCTCTTGAGCTTCTTCTTTTGCTTGCTTTAGTCTACGAGCCTTACCTTTAAAAACATTCAGACACTGATTTTAAATACATTTTATCATTTGGAATTTATTTTTGAAAATACAAAATCAAGAACTGAAGTTGCTTTTTAACAGAAATAAATAATTATAATTTTGAGAGAGGATCTATAAAGAAAATTTAACAAGAAACACCCATTTTAATTTTCTAAACCTTGTGACTTGATTTTTAATGCATTTACTTACGTTTACGAGCCTCGGAAACTTTTTCGGCAGCTCGTTTTTCTGCCGCGAGCAATTGTTGAATTCCTTGAGTTTGGCTGGCCATTTTCGACCGCAATTCAAAAAAGATAACTTTTTATTAAAGGAGAACAAGAAAAAGACTTTCAACTACTTCACAGACCAACCCAATGACAGTCATATGACTGCGATCGATTTTTTACGTAACTCACGAGCGCCGGCGAAAAAATGGACCAATAGAAACCAAGGATACAATGTTGGTGACCCTTTTTATTTGACAGATAAGACACGGAAAATGCAGGATTGCCACTTGCATTATTTAAATTTTTTAAAAGCATAGGTCTGTTCCAAATCATATCAGAAACTGTTCTCTGAACGGCAAAATTATCGAACAAGTTAACACTAATTAACATTCACAAGTAATTAATTCAATATTTAATTTACTATGGAATAATATAGTGAGACCTTTTCTGGTAATAAAGTATATTTTCAAAAATTTAAATACATCAATTCAGCCTTAAAACTATTAAGTAGTAGCAAATAAATACAACAGGCCTCCAGCAAATTGAAATATTTCTGATCCAGTCAACTTTGATTGACCATAAACTCTATCCACAAAACTAATGGGAACTTCACCAATTGTGTAACCAAACTCTCTAGCTCTAATGATCATTTCCATTTGAAAAACATATCCTTTTGAAATACAACTTTTTATCAATTTTTCCAGTACATCCTTTTTATATAGCCTAAATGAACCTGTCAAGTCTGACACACCTATAAAAAAATTAGGATTTTGACAATTTATTACCTAATTTTATTTTATTTATTTTATTATACCTGGCCTTAAAAGTATTTGAGTTAATAAATTGGCACTTCTAGATACCAATTTCCTCTTAAAATCCCATCCATGTACTCCTCCAGAGCCAATGTATCTTGTTCCAGTTACAATATCATAGTTTCTAGATTTTTGCGTTTGAACAAACTCTTTAATAAATTTCGGCTAAAACCAGATAATTTTATAGAGCAGAAATTGGAATTTAAGATACCAACGTGATGGCTCAAATCTGCATCCATTATAATAATAAAATTTCCAGTTGCATATTTAATACCGTGAATATAGGCAGTACCCAAGCCCAATTTCTTTTCTCTGGGTCTTAAAACGATTTTATCTTTCCCATATATTTGTTGTAATTGTTCTGCTGCCTCTAGGGTTCCATCAGGACTTCCATCATCAATTATTATAATTTCGTAAGGATATTCACTAAAAATATTTGATTTCACAAAATTCTTGTCATATCTTCACACTGGACATACCTGGCATCCATATGTTTTACTAACAACCAAATAATGATAGGAAGATTTTCAATTTCATTATATGTTGGCAATAATATTGAATATTTATCATTTAGGGCCATTTTTTATTTATTCTCTATCAAAACCGACATTTAAAATCCAATTCTACACTTCTAGACACGTCAACTGTTAGCAGAGGTTAATCCTATTTTTCTTCTTCTTTCACAATATTCTGATAATACTGTCAAGTACGTTATTTCATTTCACATCTTTCATCAGTGTCAACTTGAATATGTTTATGAATGAAAAATTTCGCAGTAAATAAAATCAATTTCTCTTGAATTAGAACTTATATACACATTTCTTCTTTTCTACTCATAATTCCAATACAAAAATATGGGAGTACCAGCGTTCTTTCGATGGTTAAGCAGAAAATATCCTTCAGTAATTGTACATTGTATAGAACAAAAGGTGAGTACCCTAGTACACGTTTCAATTCAACAATTACAGATATTTAATAAAGCTGGTGAAATTTGTTGTAGTCTGTTGATGTTAATGGCACTAGAATTCCCACGGATTCTTCTGAACCAAATCCTAATGGAGTTGAATTTGATAATTTATATTTGGACATGAATGGCATCATTCATCCATGTACTCATCCAGAAGATAGACCACCTCCAAAAAATGAAGATGAAATGATGGTTGCAATTTTTGAATGCATCGATCGATTATTCAACATTGTAAGACCTAGAAAATTACTTTACATGGCCATAGATGGTGTAGCACCAAGAGCCAAAATGAATCAGCAACGATCAAGACGTTTTAGAGCCTCTAAGGAAACTACTGAAAAGATCAACGAGATTAAACGAATAAGAGCGGAGCTTTTATTAAAAGGTTGTGTTTTACCACCGGAAAAACCAAAAGAAGAACATTTCGATTCAAATTGCATTACACCAGGCACTCCATTTATGAGCCGGCTATCTGATTGTTTAAATTATTATATTCATGACAGACTAAATAATGATCCCGGTTGGAAAGGTATTAAAGTTATTTTGTCCGATGCTAATGTGCCTGGTGAGGGAGAACATAAAATCATGGATTACATTAGAAGACAAAGAGCACAACCTGATCATGATCCAAATACGCAACATGTCTTATGCGGTGCCGATGCGGATTTGATAATGTTAGGATTGGCAACTCATGAACCAAATTTTACCATAATCAGAGAGGAATTTAGACCTAACAAACCTAGACCTTGTGAAATATGTGGACAATTAGGTTAGAAAATGTTTTAGGTGTTAAAATAGTTATACTGAAAAATATTTTTTTTAAGGTCATGACATGAAAGATTGTATTGGAGGAGTCAGAAGTGAACATGGCACCGAACCAGAGCTGCCTGTTAGTTCAGAAACAGATTTTATTTTTGTTAGGCTAAACGTGTTAAGAGAATACTTGGAAAAAGAATTAGCAATGCCAAATCTTCCTTTTAAGTATGAATTCGACAGAGCTCTGGATGATTGGGTGTTTATGTGCTTTTTTGTGGGTAATGACTTTCTACCTCATTTGCCTAGTTTAGAAATTAGGGAAAATGCAATTGACCGTTTAATTAGACTATACAAGGATTGCGTTTACAAAACTAGGGTAAATCATATTATTTACTTTTGCGATATAATTTTAAACTATTCTTTTTTTAATAAAGGGCTACCTGACAGATAGTGGAGATATTAATTTGGAACGAGTACAAATGATTATGCTGGAACTGGGGAAGGCCGAAGATGAAATTTTTAAGACTAGACAAGAAAAAGAACTTGCGTTTAAAGCAAGGGAAAAGGCAAAAAAAGCGCAGATCAGATGGTTATAATGAGTACAAACCAAATTTTTCATTATTAAACAACACACAATTTGCACCAAAGGTATATTTATTAAACATGACACATTTCACTTTAAGATATTTTAAATAATATATTACTTTAAAGGCAATTGGTCAAGAAAGTTCAATTATCAATGCTCGAAATGAAGCATATAACATAAGAAAAGCAGGAATGCATACAGAAGTTAACTCCCGTCTTCAAACTGTGGACTCCAAAACTGCGTTGGAATCTATGTTTAAAACAAGTGAAAGTTCAGGTAATAATTTAAAATTTTTTATAGAAATGCTTAGTTATTTTGTTAAATAGAACCGCACGGTGAAAAAAGGAAACATGACGAAGTTGATAATATCGATGATAATGAAGATGATCAAGCACATGATGAAGTCCGTTTATGGGAAGATGGATTCAAAGATCGCTATTACGAATCGAAATTTGGGGTCGCTCCAAATCAATTAGATTTCAGGTGAAACCTTAATTTTATAAGTAAACATACCTAATAATATATTGAATTTCAATCAAAAGAATAATACCTTTCTTCTATGGGAATACTAGAGATGTTCTAAAATTAATTAATCATGCACATGGATATAGCATTTGAATACAGAGTGTGTTACGAATATGGGCGTCCATCTATATATTAGAAACTATAATTGCAACCATGTTGATAATTAGTGCATACATTAATCTTTACATCTCATATCGCTTAAAATATTTTGAAAATAGCACCACTAGCGGTTATATCGGAAGTAGACATCAACTTATATTAAATGGAACACCCTCATATTTTTATATTTTTGAATTCTAGACATTAAACTGATTACATGTCTATCAGGTTTCTCTATACGCAAACCTAATGATCTTTAAAAATATTTGGTTTTTTTTTAATTCTTGCTGAATCACAATTATTTTAAATGTGAATTTCTGGGCTGTTCTCAAAGCTAGCCTCAAGAACCTTTCTTATTGTATTAATCAGAGATGATAGACTAAGATGATTGGATTAGTTTTAAAAAATATTAAATCGGTTGTCCAAAAAATATCCTATCTATTATACACTGAGGTGCAAAATTAGCGGAACAACTAAAAATTCATGAAATTTTGACAATCAATATTTTCAATACCACTTATCGTATTCCAATGTTTTTTTTTTCAATTGTAGCCCTGATATGGGTGAATCTCCTGTGGTATGGAGATGCCCAAAAAATAAAAGCAACATATTGTACAGGGCGAATAAAAAGTGTCTTGTTTTTTCATCAAAGTTTAACATCTTCTGTGGACGAAACCAGGTAGCGGAGACTTCTAATAACGATAGAGGGCTATAGCCTCATGTCTTCTGAGTATTTTCCTTTTTTAAAAATCAATTTATCTTGGACTCTTCCAGAGATATTCTCTTTTTTAACATTTCTTGCATTTTGTGTTTGATAATGACTATCTTTCCAACCATGGGACGGATTTGAATGTTTTTTTTTTTCAATTGTAGCCCTTTTATGGGTGTATAACATACTGAAAGGGGATGTCCAAAAACTAACATCTTCATATTGTACAGGGTGTATAAATATTCAGGTTTTTTTCATCAAAGTTTAATGTCTTCCACGGACAACATCGGATAGTTGAGGCTTTCACAAACTATCCCATGATGTAGCCGGGTGTTTCCTGAGCATTTTTTTTTAAAGATTAATTTATCTTGGATCCTTCCAAAGATATTCAATTTTCTAACATTTCTTGCATTTTTTCGCATTAAGTTAATTAAAATCAAAAACACTCAGTGGACGGTACGCAGAAGACTTATAGAAAGTGGTCTCAAGGCATATGTGCCAATAAAAGCCCCAAAACTACAGAGAAAAACAGGTTGGAAAGATATTCATTATCAAACACAAAATGCAAGAAATGTTAAAAAAGAGAATATCTCTGGAAGGGTCCAAGATAAATTGATTTTTAAAAAAGGAAAATACTCAGAAGACATGAGGCTATAGCCCTCTATCGTTATTAGAAGTCTCCGCTACCTGGTTTCGTCCACAGAAGATGTTAAACTTTGATGAAAAAACAAGACA
>JABRWK010000360.1:44375-59105 GCA_013372445.1 Hypothenemus hampei | reverse complement strand
TTTTCAATAACTTATGAACGGCTTTTTAAAAAAATAGTAGGCCATCTTATCCTCGAATTTACCCTATGTATTAGTGACTTTTTGAGCATTTTTCTTACATTTTAACATGAAGTCCAACTAGGTCCAAACATTATATTATCTGAGTAAAATTACTAACTTAATTTTGTTAGAACTTTTATAACCTTCCTTTTTGAACATCGTAACACTCAATAACTAAATTAGTCAATGAGTAATTTTATTTCCTTAAAAGTTACTCATTGTAGTTAGTAGTAGTCAATTGATGTCAAAACTTTTGGGACTTGCGTTAACTGATTAAAAATTGAATCCCAAGAAAAAGTATTAATAATTTTGGAACAAGGCTAAAATTAATATATTCACATAATTCTGTTTATTCTTTTTCTTATTTACTCTGCGCTCCTGCATTTTCTTTAACTAATTTTAAAAGCGGCTTTTAAATTAGCTGGTAGTTACAGAAAGCAATAAAAGATGGGATCGTCCCCTTTAACATTGCTCTAAAACTCATCTTCAGAATATAAAAAACTGAAAATAAATGTTTGGGCAAGTCATTGTTTTTTAGAGAAGTTTTCGAGTCACAAATTAGCTTTTATAAGTAATTAACTCAAAATTATCAAACCCAACGCATCTTCATAAATCGGTCAAGATAGATGGAGGCTAAAGAGTATTGTTTAATTTTTTGTCAAATTTGTATATCATACTTTTCATTTGATTTATGGTGGAATTGTTAATCCGATGTGTTTAAAATTCGAATTACATTGATTCTGTTAAAGTTAAGAAATCCAAATGAATGCATAGAATGACATTGAAAAAGAATGTATATTTAATAAATACTCTTATGGAATAATGGTTTAAGAATATAAGCGTACCCTTGTAAAAATTACCAATAGAATTAATCAGAGTCTAAGTAGTGTAGTCGGTTGTTGTCGGGCATTGTTCCAATAAGAACGGTCACAAGGTGCAAAAGAAGAAAACTAGAAAAGTAATCCACTAAGGTTCATACTTACGTAGAATCGTGTAAAAATGTGAGTTTATCTACGGTACAACGTAAAACCATCTTTGTAGATCATTTCTTGAAAGAGTATCTCAAGCAAAAGAAATTGGATACAAAGTTGTTCAAAAGAAGTAGAGTTAAAAGTACGGTTCTCCTTGACGAGAAACTCCACAGAAATAAATTTCATAAAGTTTAAAAATATCTAGATGACCATTGAAGGTGATGTAAAGCAAATCAGAAATATTAAAGACAATAATTTCCAAATTAAAATTTATTAACTATTCACATACATATTTTTAATATGCCTTTTCAACAAATTACAACAAATCAAGATTTGAGTAGGATGCACTAAGGATTTTATATAAAGGCGTAATGATATTCTCGATTTCGTTATTGTATGTATAAGCATTATTAATTGTAGTATTTCGTTTGCCTGGACTTAAGAGGATTTAACATAATTAAAACCCCAGAAAAGTCACTTCCTGTGGCTAAATTAAAACGTAAAGCTATTTAGAAGGCCTACAGTTCTGAAAATATCACACATCTCCAAACCCGAACACTTACTTCTTGTACAATTTCAAGGGCGACTCGTTGCCGGTATAAATTAACACTATAAAATTTCTCTTATTAATTTTTATGAAACGCGCACACATTTATTTTAAATGTTTCTTTTCTAGGCCTACTTTTACTTGAAACGTAATTATTTAGTTTCATTTTTTTCTGTAAATCAATAATGAATATTAACAGCTCTTCGTCGCCGCCACTGTACAATTCACTCTTCGATTCATTTTAAATCTGCTTTGTAGTGGTTCGTTCACCCATGAGGAGCCCTATTCAGAGAGTAGGTAGGTCTGTCAAAGCTAATTTTATGTTTAAAACTTATTGTAAGTGTAATGGAAATTGGTGAAACTCAAGAATTATGACACATAAAATGTCTGGGTGCTGATTTCCTTTCTTACTCAACTATGCATATTTGACTAGGAATATGACTTGAATTTACACGATAACTCGTATTGGTTCAAGATCACGACTTGCGCCATTAGGCTACTCATGAGTGGAGTATTAGTAATTGTTCTGAATTCCTAAGAATCGATGCTGATAAATATGTTTATTTTGCACTGAAATCATTGTCGAATAATTAGTTCCATTTTTTTCTTGAAGTACACCTACATAAATAAAAAAAAATCTGTCCTTACACGAATTTTTATTTCATATTTCTCTTTCAATTTAATTCAAATTACAAAAAAAATAGTTCTTTGTTCACATCATTTAATTTGATTAAACACAAGCGACCCGGTTTCAATTTTTTTTTGCTAGACTTCTTAAAATCTTACAATCAGTTTCCAAATTTCACTTAAACAATAACTGATGTATTTAGTTCTGACGAACTCTCATTTTTTTCCGCAATGAATAAAAATACTATTTCGAATTAAAATGGAAACTAAGTTTCTTAATAACATTGGTAATTCTATTTTTTTATAAAACAAAAATGTGTCATCTTATTCTATGAGCTTTTTCATTTTTTTGGCCGATCAACTATTTTATCACTGTAAAACTTGTTTTTACTTGAAAAACGTAAATAGATTAGGGTCCTTATTTTGGTGGTTTATGATTCCAGAGGCTCATATAGTTATAAATCAATTAAAAAAAATATCCTCTCAATTGCAAGTCTCTATCTCAATTTTAACCCGTACCGCAAGTTTTTCACAAAAATAATTGTTCAAAAAATTTGAAATTGTAGACTTAATCCTTATAATAGTAGCTATCTTTCAGAAACTTTAGATTTTTAGCTATTATAATTTTAAGTTTCCTTGGGTGACATTATTGGATACATAAGTAGTTGCAACTTTAAAATTATAATAACCAAAAATCTGTAACAGTTCTGAGGAATAGCTACTATTATATGGATAAAGTCTACAGAGTTTCAAATTTTTTGAATAATTACTTCGGCCGGAATAAAAAATTGATCGTTCATTGCCAAACACCCCATGTTATTTATATGGGAAACTTACGGCACGGGTTAAAATTAAGACAGATATTTGAAACTTGGAGGATATTGCTTTTAATTTATTTCGAATTTTATAAACCTCTGGGAGCATCAAAATTTCAAAACACCTAAAGTAAGAACCACTCTGAAATCTGCATTGAAACTAATAAAAATTATGTTTGCTGTTGTTAAAAATCTAACTTCTTTTTTGTATCCAGCAAGCTGCAAATGGCTCAAAACTCTTCTTTCTACTTAATCTTTAGTGCTTGAGCGATGTCATGGTTGTGTGTCTCTTGCATTACTTACATTAAAACAAGCTGGCTGTTATTTTTGATAGACTACCTTGACCATAAACAACATAAATGGTAAAATGTAAAGAATTGTCTAAGAAGCACCGAATTCACTGACATTCTTTTCGATATTAGCCTTTAATATCAACTTTCAAGTGCATATAAGTGTTGATAATAAGTAAAAAAAATACAAGGTTACTAAATTTTTGAAATTTCGAAAATTCATTATTATTTTCGAAAATTCAATTCTATTTGAATAAAAAATTATTTGTGGTTGCACCTAGAAGCTCAACTTACATAAAAATGTTTGATTTCGTTTCATTTACAAAAGGGCTGGTAAGTGGTGAAATCTAATTAGCTTGGGATGAAGCTCATCTGACATTGTCAATAGCAAACAAAAATTTGTAAGGAATGATTTTCTTACATCTACAAGTGTATTACAAAAAAATGGACAATATTTTCAAAAACATTATTAAACCATCTATTCAGTTGTTGGGTTCACCTGTAGTGACAAAAACTTAAATTTCAAAACAATTACTTATCAAAATTTCACGGTTCATTTGTTTTGTTTAAATTGTTGATTCTTGCTAACAATATAAAAAAAAAGTTAATTTAACGATGCAGGTTTTATGAAAAACAAGGTATACTTATCTTGATTCGAAAATGGCTCTTTACAGCATCGAATGGTTCGCACTCAAGCGAACCGAGGTCCGCTTATTGAATTACGTAAAAGTAATATATAGGATAAAAAAATACAAAAAACACTACGCTGTTGTAAATGCTGAATTCCCTCCCCCTTGCCGTAATATACTATTCTTACATAATCAGGGCACTTTTTCATTTATATGCAAATTATTCATTGGAAATATCAATATTTATTAGTCTTTCTTTTTTTTTAATAGGCAATTTTGAATTGATTATAAGATTTTGAGACGATAATAATGACATAATAATAACTTCAGGTTACTACAATGAGTTGAAGGAATAGACATGTTCTATTTTTGACCTTCAAATGATTATAAATCTTATTACATAGTTTTATTAGGATAATATAATGGTGATACAAGCGAGAGATTGTTATTTTTAAAAAAATTATAAAATAGACTTTGATTAATTTTTTTTCTACATTTTTATAATATTTATTTGTATCAATGTCTGTGTGGAATGTGTTTTCCATTGCGTTAACTGTAAAACTAGCGGTAAGCTACTCACGATTCGATATATTTCATTATAATACATATCACAAATGATCCCAACATACTTTTTCAACAGCAGTTAATAATCAGTACGAATTAATATAACGGTTGTAACATATTTAGTATTGTTTAATTTTGTGACAAAAAACTATTATTTATTAAAAAACAATCAATAATATTTTTAACTACTATCATTAAATATTAATAATTCAATATTTTAGTAGGATTTCTAATTTCTAATGATTTTGCAACGGAAATTGGCTAATAGAACGTTCGTTAATCATCGTACTTGAATGCAAGTGAAATTTTTGTTGTATTTAATATTGCACATTTATGAATCATAAAAAAATATTTTTTAGGAAAAAAATTTTATTAAATACATAATAGACATTTCTGAAACTTATAGGTAATTTATTTAATTTTTCTATTTGTTTTATTATATTTGCTTTAGATTAATTTAATTTTTATTTCCTTTGGAGAAACTAATACAAAATAGTCAAAGAAGAAATAAAAAAACACTTCGTTTTGGTGGACTAAAGAGTATAAATTAATAATGAGTCCAAGAAAGACTAAGATTTTTAATAGTCTTGAATTGCGAGAATCCCATTATTTAGTTGTCTTGAAAGAGATCTTGGTATTATCAATTTCGTTGTCTTTGTCTTAAAAGACCAAGATCAAATTCAAATTTGTACGTTACTAGTATAAAAACACAGACATTTAATAAATACACTCATAAGTCGATTTGCACGGTTTCGTTTTTACATGGTTTTTAAGTGAAAACAGAAAATTCTTTTTTAGGTTTTATTTTGATTGTTTTATTGTTTGGCTTTATGCCATTTATGAATTAAAAGAGTATCATATTAATGACCACAATCTATTAAAAGCTCAATTAAAAGTTACCCAACACACCCTTTTCAAAACCTCAATCGCAAACGTCAGTCATTTATTGTATGTATGAATGCAATATTTCGTTTTATACGGTTTTGTTTGTTTTGCACAATTTTTTCCAGGAAAATCGAGAGATGAATCTATGTATTTACTTAGTTTTGAATTAAACGTAATAATTTTTTAAGCATCATTACCTAATTACCATTTTAATTTCATAAGCATGTCAAATTTGGCTTTTTAATTCTCTAATATAAAAACTACATTCCTATGCATATACATATTATTTATTAATCGTTCGTCATTCAGGAAAACGTAGCAAAAGATTCTGAATCAATTTTTGCATGTTGATTGGTAGTTTATGCTTATTTCTCATCAGAAATATTTTCTCATTTCGATTAATACCGTTATTTCTGCAAACAAATCATCTCAAAATAAATTATATTCTGTTACTAATATTGGCGATTCTTGAAAGTCATTAACCACGTTACTCAGGATTATAATTTTGGACGAGGAATTATCGAATATTTCTAATCACTTTAAAACATTTATGTTATATCTTCTATTCTGAATTAGAAAAATATGAAAACATGAATAACAAGGTTAGAGTTTCATAATATTAAAATCGGAATAATAAATACTTAAAAATGACCATTAAAACATTAAAAAATGAAAAAGTGAAATGGTCAAGAAGATATATATATAAATGTATTAAAATTCACCACATGTTATGATTTGACCTTGATTAAAACTTCTTAAGTATGTCAGTACGAGTTGAATGGAATTTCGAAACAAGTTTCCCAAATTTTCTCATTTCATTTTTTTTTAAACCGGTCTCCTATGTATCTGAAAATATTTTTTTTTCATCGTCAATCTTTATATCATTAAATCGAATATAAATGTATTCATAACTGTAATAAACATACTACACATTAAATTTAAAAAATAAATATACCTACATACATAGAAAAACGACAGATTTCTCGTGGGGATCCTGATATAATACCGTTTCTCTTTAACACAACTGACATATAAGCCCCCAGGCATCGTTAGACTGGTCAAGTTCCTATTTTTGTGTCATGAGTGTCTTCGATACCACCTGGCCAATATTTGTCTGCCTTTCAGTGCGATTTTGTTAGATTTTTTTTAAAGTAAACAAGTCGGTTAAGGAAAAAAGTCAATTAGTAATTTGCAATTTTTCCGCAGCTTTTACTATTTTATGTTAAATAATTATGTAAATATTTACAAGTTAAAATACACTAAGTATATTGCACAAATAACCTTCAATATAACTAGAACATTTACTGATTAATTGTATTCTTCATAAGTACGGGAACCATGAATCACTTCCTGATCAGTAAAGTTAGACTCTGTTTCGGTGCTTTCACCTATTTCACTAGTATAAGTGGTTGTTGGTGGCTCAGTTTCTTCATCACTACTAAGTTCCCCCATTATTTCTTCGAATTTTGTGTCTTTAACAAGAAAAGCTTGATCGCGCTCTTCGAAAGTCACGAATGCTTTATTTATTCTCTTAACTATCGGTTATCAAGAGGCCTCAACATAAATGGTAATTTACCTTTAAATTCGGCAACAAAACAAGCACACCAATTCTTATGGGGTCTAAAGTAGCTTTCTTTACACCACCACCTTCACCAAAGGCCTCTTCATCCTCGACATTTTCTTCATCCTCTTTTTCACCTGAAATTTCTAGGAGACGGTTTTTTTCGTCTACGGGATTTCCTGTATAAATAAGAGTTTCCAACTGCGGCAAACAGGAGAGCTTCCTAAATTGTCTTAGTTTTGTTATGCTATTGTTTCTTAAATTTAAGTATCGCAGTTCAGTGAGGAATTCAGAGAAACCATTTAGTTTTTTAATTTGGTTGTCTCGTAAATATAAAGTAGTTAAATGAGACATTTGGGAAAATACCAGACTACTTATTTTAGTTATATTGTTTTCCGCTATAAATAGTTTTTCAAGACTGCAGACGCGTTTATGGTGAAAATTGAAATTCAAAATAAGAAACTCACCTTTTTGGATAGCTACCGCTCAAATCTATTAACTGATTTCCTTTTAGGCTAAGTTCTTTTAAATTAGGTAGTTTTTCGTCATCGAATTGTGCGGTAAAAATTTGATTAAACCCCAAATCTAGAGTATCCAGCATAGGTTGGGCAATGTCACACGTTTCTTCGATTTTATTGAGGTTTAAAATTAACTCCTGGAATTTTCCCAATAAAATTGATATTAGAAATTTTTAATAAAAAAATAAGTTTTAAGATCAAAATAAGATTAGTAAACGTGTAATCTTTTTTGAGGGGTGTGTTTCTTTGTAAAAAGGTTTCTGCAGAGTGAATCATAGTCAGTGTTATAAATTTCAGCAGTGGATTGTTTGATCGAAAGCATAGACCGTATATGCTTCATTATAAAAATACAGAGTGTTAAAAATGTATTTATAAGATTGAAATTAATTAAAATCTCCAAAAAAAGTTGAAATATTTACAGTGGAATCTCCTTTTGTGGACATCTCTAATAAGCGGGCACTTCTCTTATCCCGACAAATTTTCTGGAACCATATTTCGGCATATCATGTAAAATGCTTTATAATAATCGGCTACTTCCCATATTCGGACAAAATGTTCGGAACCATGAGTTTCCGCTTATGGGAGATTTCACTACATATAATATTTATACTTTTCAACAATTATCTATGGCGAATTTTTTTATGGATAAACAACAATTTCAGTTTCTCCAGTGGCGTACATACGGGCGCGTTTCTAGATATTTTTCAAGAAAAAAATACACGTCATTATTTTTTCCCCAAAATAAGAATTATTTTTTATATTCCCATTCAGTTTAAAAGATAGATGTGCGCTTTGACATTTTCTTGCTGAAGGCCCCGTTTACGAATAAAAAAATAATAACGACGTATTTGCATTTTGCCGAGTTACTGCAAAAATATTATACCAAATTGAAAAAAAGAAAGTGTCTACAATTAAATTTGAAACAAAAATAAATTAAGCCATAAATTAAGTGTTCAAAATGTTTATCTTCCGCTTCAATACAAGCTCTACAATGTCGTATTAATTAATATTAATAAATTAATAATAAGAGTTCTTAATAAATTTAAAATTTTTAAATAAATCTTTAACAGTTTATATTTTTGTGACAAAGCATTTCTGGACTATAGTTTCAATAATCAACTGATACGATTTTCGATCGAACAATCCACTGCTTAAGTTTGTAACACTAATTATGACTCACCCTGTATAACTTGAGTTTGATATAAAATTAGTAGTTATATTTGGAAGCGATTGAAACCAAATAAAAATTTAACACGAATTAAAATTTTTGAAGTAAAAATCTCTCACTTGTAAATAATGCATTGTGTCCAAAGCGGCTGATTCAACTCGATTTCGACTGACTTTTAGCATAATCAAAAATGGTAAACCAGTTAGGACTTGTAGAGCATCCAGATTTAGGAAATTACCAGTTAGGTCAAGAAAAAGTACATGTCTGAAATTTATAATTACAGATATATCAGTTAATTTTCTATTCTGGGCTGTGATCATTAAATATGCGTATCTAATACAACTCTCATCTTTGCCAAGAGTGGTCAGACATTTAGAAGCTTCTTCAAAAGTCATTTTTTTTTCTACAATTGGAAGGTCAAAAGAAACGGGCACATGAGTGGCCGGAGATTGGAAAAATGGTTGATCTTCTCCGGCAATTAATTGTGGAGATTCATCGAATTCTCCTTCCGCCATTATTATTGTGACAGTGACAAGTCGTTTTAATTATAACTGACATTTTTATTACGTGAGTAATCGATTTTGGAAGTGATAAAATTTAGATATTCTATTTCAAAGTGGAAATAGTTAATTTTTTTATAATTCAAGTTTCATCATTCATTCAGTAAAATATCTAATTTAAATTATGTGGTAATTAATACGCAATTTAATTAAAATCAAAAAAATTAACTGACACTTTGGAATATTTTCACAAGAATTTTAAATATCTTTACCGTATGCTTGCAATTCAATCTAATACACTCTCTTTGGAAAAACTGGCCACATGTTAAAGTGTTAATTAATTACCATCAAGATACATTACAAATATCTTAGATACATAAAAGATATCATCACTTTAAAAAAGATTTAATATTCAATTACAAAAGAAATCGAGAAGTGTATTTTTCAAAATTAAATTTCTGTTTAATTTCTCATTGTCATACAAAGCGACCTTATAATGCATTTTAAAAAAAATCACGCAATTTATTAATGTCCATAATTTTTGCTTTGAACCAGCCAAGTTATTAAATCTGAAGAGATCTAAAGGTGGTGATTACTTAATACTTCAATTCCACATACAAACCAGATTTTCCCTTAACGTTCCTGAAAAACAAATAAAAATAACTAAATAACTCTATGGACCATGGGATCTGTCGCATTATACATGATCGAGTAGTTGATGTATGTATTTATTTAGTTTTTATCCTAGAAAAATTCGCATTTATATGTAACATAATCATGTACGATCGATTTGATTAATGTCACAATTAAAAATGAAATTTTTTTTCTAGAGAAAAAATTAAATGCCTCAACTATTGGTTCATGTATGATGGGACTCTTTTTTTAGCAATGGCTATTTGAGACAACGTCAGAAATGAAGGATTTTCCGAACAACATTAATATAATTTTTTTCTTATTCTTAAAATTTTATCCCCTGCTAAAGATCGATCACTGCAATTCGGGATATTCAGTAGATTTATCAAATATATTTTCAATAATTGTATACGTTTGTGAAAAAATCTAAATGGGGTTAATATTCTCATATCTCTTAATGTGAAAGTGTATCTCTATGATTAAAAACAACCTTCCTCTGTAAATTTATTTTTATTGTAATTTTTCATTTTCAGTACTGCTCTTCTCATGTCGGCCATTTGTCAGAATTTCGTGCAAAATGCTTGGAAAAAGGAGCTGTGTTCAAACTGTTTTAAATCGAAAGATGAACATACCACTCCATTTTCAAAGTCTAAAGTTGTCACCGTGACATCGGATAATATTCAAAGCATTATTCGAGATCCCAAAAAATCAAAACCAAAACTGAATGTGGAATTCACTCGAGATTTAATTCAATTTATTGGATATGGAGGAGAAGATTGGTTGTCTGAAGAAGAAAAAGAAGTTGATGATTCCATGGAAAATTCTAACGAAGACATGCAATCAGATTCAGATATAGAGCACGAAGAAATTCGATTATTAACAAAAAAAATACGAATTTTAATACAGTGTCTCTGGGTGATATGATTGAGGAAAAAAAAAGTTATGCCCATCTACTTCTTGGCAAGCCAATTTTGAATTCCGTGGGTAAAAAACAAACTCTTTTAGTTAGTGTAACACCATTCGGCGAGGATAATTGCAAGAAACATAATGCCAAAAATGCAATTATATTTAAAGAAATTAACATTCGCAAAAGTAATACTGAAGATAGTTGTGAAAAAGAAAAATCTTTACTGGACGAAATTTCGGAAACTTTAGAACGCAGCAACAATTCAATTTTAACGCGTGAAAAGACTCCCTTAAGAGAAATCGAGTTTAATAAGAAAAACGTACTAAACGAAGAGATTAAAGAAAAATCAGATCGTAAAGTGAGTCTGACAAGAGCGAACGCTTTGAAGCAGAACAAACCAAGCGAAAAACCTATCTATAAATCGTCAATTGCACGAATAGAAGTATGTAATAAAACAAAGACGATTAACAATGACAACAATAATAATACGTTGTCGGAAGGAGATCAGAAGCTGTTCAAAGATATAATAGCTTCGTCGAACTTTATTAAACATGAAAAAAGCATTTGCAGTACTCAACTGTCTCAAACTAGAGAACAAGCTGGCAAACCAGATGGTCGTGAGGATCCTAATTCTCAAGAAATTCCTGCTTTACCAGAAAATCCACCTCCACCTCTAGAAAATCACACATCATTCCTTCATCCTAATCCCGTGAATGAGAAACCTAAAATACCTTCTAAACCCGTAATAATTCCCAATAATATCAATAAGATGGTAAAAATTCATGAAAAAAGTCACAGTTTGAGCACCTTTAGTACCAAGTCGAACGATTCCGACAATGATTTGGATTTGAAGTAAGTTTAAAGTGATTTGCTACCATTGATAAAATCTGATCCATTATTACAGGGGTAAAAGAAAGGCTCCACTACCGCCGGAAGTCAATAATTCAACCCTTTATACAAGAAATCCTATTATGTTATCTAATGGTGATTCGCCCGTAGTAAGGGAGAAGGAAAAACGGGAAGAAACGAAAGAGCTAATTTGTTAACTGCAAAAATGCCTGCAGAAGAAAATATTTACGTAGCTCCATCTCCTGCTCCTAGGAAAAGCCTGTCCATTTCAACAGATAATTTGGTAACTATCACTGGAAAATGGGAGGTTTTTTTTTTATTTATTATATTTTTATTTTAAGGTTAATAATGTCGACGACAAAAGAAAAGCAAAAGGCCGTTTCTCTTTAAGGAAATTCCTGAGGATGAGTTCTAATAAAGATGTATCACGATTTTCTGGAGACACTTTATCAATGGGAAACGTTAACGGACCGAAACCTAGACCTCGATTGGTTATAGTACACCCCAGTGAATTAAATGGGTCTAAAGTAGAAGTTGTTGCAAAACCCGATCAAATTCCAGAAATGAATATTGAGCCGTAAGTATAATACAATCTCTTTAGAAAACACTTACTAAAACAAATTTGAAGTGACCTGTTCTTTTTTAACTACCTTCAAATTATACTAACTTTTTGACGAAATGGTGAATGTCTGTAAATTCTATATATTTCAGTTTGAAGCCTCAAAAACCTCAGCCGCCGCCAAGGAATTTCGATAATAACAAACCACCAATCAGTTCTCCTCCTCCAAAAAGCCTGGATGTTCTCAATAAGCAAAAAGCTATTTCCAGGGCAAATTCAAACTCGAGTAATAACCAAGTAAATGAGACAGTTTACGCAAATATCGGTGAAGTCAGGTAAATACGTTTAAGAGTGGCTTGTATTTGATAAATATCACAATTGCTTGGTAGATCTTCCATAGTACCAAATAAACCTGTTCGCACTGCGAGTATGAGAGAACGAGAGACGCAGCAGATGAAGCATTTTAAGAAAAATCACTATGAAACCATTGGTAGTGCCAAATCAGAACGTATTTATGATTACGTTAATGCCTGCGGTAATCGCTCAAGTAGTCCTTCCAGCGATTTTAGTGACAAGAACAGTCCGAAGTCAAAAACAGGAAAACTCAATAAAAGGTACCAGAGAAAGGATATATTTATTAACTTATAAAACTATTTTCTGTAAATAGGTCTGAGAGTTGTATTGATGTATCCAGCGAGTATTTTAAGTACGGAAACATACCGAGAAGCATGTCGTTGACATACTGTGGAAGCGAGACTGAATCAGAAATTTATTCTCCATATAGTTTTTATGGAAGCGAATCAGAAGTACATAAAGTTAATATATTATCTTTCAAATGTTATTACGATATATATCATTTAGGTGACAGAAGATGATCATGAGTGGTCTCAGAATGGACGTACGCAAAAATTACGTTCGAAAAAAGGACGAAGTATCGTCCATAAGAATCTTGAAGACAACTACAGTGCAGTTGTAGTTGCGAACCATGAAGCTTTAGCACAAGTCCTGGAAAATGTAATTAGTTTATTACTGATTAGGTGATTTTGAATTTAAAATAAACCGTTTCAGATTCAACAAACGATTTACATTCAACCCGCACTTAGAGGACTGAAAATGAGCTCGAATCTCCGCTTAACTGATTTTGCAATAAAACGCGACATTTCTCCAATCATTCTTGGCTCAAAAACATTTCTTCAAGCTGTATGGGGAACTCAGAATGTGACTCTTATAATAAATACTGGCCTGAGCACTTACAATACCTTACACCTCGGACCATTTAATTTGAAATCCGTGACTGATTTTAGTGATTTGGTACCAAGTGAATATTGTATAAACAAGAACCAGAAAGAGAAACATGTTCAAGGTATGAAGTTAATATGATTTTAAAATTTTGTGAATAATATTTTCAAAAATTTGAAAATTATAAACCTCACATATTATCTAAAGCATGACTAGACAGCCTTTCCTTCAGATGGTCCATTTTATTATGCACATATCTACCTAAGTGTCAGGCGAAATAATTCACGGGTGGTTAAAGTGTTACGCTGAGAAATCACAAGAATAATGAATTCTTCCATTTTTCTTATGTTCCGGAGATCAACTATATTCATTTTATAGTATATTCAAATAAGAACCAAAGGTTTTCGACTTAAATAGTAATATGATTACAGACAAGGTCAACAACAACTTTTACTTTTAATAATTAATTTTATAATAAACAATTAAGGCAATCTAAAATTCAAGGGACATCTAAGGAGGAAGCTTGCCTCCCTGTCCGTTAAATAATATCAATTCTTAATCACGTATTTCTATTTGATGGATAAGGAAGGATAAGTTATCAGTTTTACCATAGCTAAGTCTAATGAATAAGATCTGGATAATTCCGATAACATCTTGATATCCTTTTAGCCGCTATATTAACAGTCAAAATAATCTCAACAGAATTGTGTATCAAATGATAACAGAATATACACTTTTTTCTTTCATGCTATTAAGACAATTTAAAATATCCTCAGCTGCAATCTCAGTGTTACCTTGGTTACAAATACATACGATCCAGTCATACAGCGACTTCCTTAAAACCAAACCAGCCCTAGAGGAACCTTGGAAAGACGGTTTCTTTGTAATGCTGCAACTGGTGAACGCCCTAAAACTTCTGCAAGCTCAAGGAATTGAAGATTTGCCCTTAAACTTGAGCACCTTTATTTTATCAAAAGAAATGGACAAAGAGAATCACTATAGACTTCACATTTGCGGGTAAATTAGATACGACTATTATATTTTGAAACAATTAAACTGTTTTATTGCAGTACCTTGCCTTTGGAACTTACGTCTTTAACAAATCCGGAAGAACAATTAGGTTCCCTTTGCATGTGCGCTTTGAAAGCTTTATCATTACTACATCCCGATTCAAGATCAACCACTTTAATTGAGACTTTACTAGGGAACGAACGATCTGTGTCACTGAGTCAAGTTAAAGCAGTTCTCGAGTTAAGTCTTTGGGGACCAACAGACGTGATTTTAGGCAATACTGTTAAAGAACGAGAACTTACTCTTCAAAGGTATATAGTTTCTGTGTGTGATATATTAAAAAATAAACATTTTTTGTTTTTTTATAATGGAAGATGGTTGGACCTTCAACGGGCTACTGTTCTTCATGGTCTAGTAT
>JABRWK010000360.1:0-19624 GCA_013372445.1 Hypothenemus hampei | reverse complement strand
GATGGTTGATATAATAATAATAATTATTTGTGTCATTTTGTTTATTAAAACAGTGTGAGCCGGTTGATGGATATTGATCGGTATTCTCGAGCTGCTTGTCTGGCATTCACATTGGAATACCCATATAAAAAACAATATATGTATAGGTACTTCTCAATTGGGAATAAATGCATTTTTTTAGCACTCTCATACTAAGTGTCAAATTAATAAACCAAATGACAAATAATAATTTAAGAGAAAATGTTTGCAATTAACGCAGCTATCATGTGCCAATATTTGTCATAGAACTTGTGGAACCCTCTGTATAGGGCAGCTACTTGAAAACAAAGTGTTTTAAGGCTGTTTTAAGGTACTTAAAATTATTTTTTAGGAAAATACTCAGACCGCTCGATTTATATTTTATAAACGATACTACTAACTAAACTGCTCGAAATAAATTAAGGATATTACTAAAATTTGTATTTCATTAATATTATATTTTTTACAACCGCTGATCGGATTTTAATGATTCTTTTTTCAATTGTAGCCTTGTTATGGGTGAAGAGTGTGTAGCGAGGAGATGTTCAAAAAATAAAATCAACATATTATACAGGGTGTATAAATAGTCTAATGTCTTTTCATCAAAGTTTAACGTATTCTGTGGCCAATTTCAGGTGGCTCAAGCATTCGAACATCATGCAGTGATGCAACCTGTTGTCTCCTGAGTATTTTGTTTTTTTAATTGTCCCTTTGTCTTGAACCCTTCCGGAAATATTCAACTCTTTAAGACTTCTTGCATTTTATACATTCACAATGAATATCTTTCCAACCAATGGTCAGATTTTAATGATTTTCTTTTCGATTGTTGCTCTGTTATGGGCGAATTTCCTGTAGTGAAGAAAGGCCAAAAAAATAAAATCTACATATTGCACAGGACGTATAAACAATGGCATGTTTTTCATCAAAATTTAATATTTTCTGTAGACAACACCAGGTGGCTGAGGCATACGAAAACTACATATAGGTATAGTGGATTATATTATTACATTATGAGACAGATGTATCCAGTGAATACAAACAATGATAATTTTGCGCTAATTTTATTCTCTAACTTAATTAACTGTATTTGAAAAAATGCAAGATGTCTTGAAAAATTGAATATCTCTGGAAGGGTTCAAGATAAAAGGACAATTAAAAAAACAAAATACTCAGGAGACAACAGGCTGCATCACTGCATGATATTCGAATGCTTGAGCCACCTGAAATTGGCCACAGAATACGTTAAACTTTGATGAAAAAACATTAGACTATTTATACACCCTGTATAATATGTTGATTTTATTTTTTGAACATCTCCTCGCTACACACTTTTCACCCATAACAAGGCTACAATTGAAAAAAGAATCATTAAAATCCGATCAGCGGTTGTAAAAAATATAATATTAATGAAATACAAATTTTAGTAATATCCTTAATTTATTTCGAGCAGTTTAGTTAGTAGTATCGTTTATAAAATATAAATCGAGCGGTCTGAGTATTTTCCTAAAAAATAATTTTAAGTACCTTAAAACAGCCTTAAAACACTTTGTTTTCAAGTAGCTGCCCTATACAGAGGGTTCCACAAGTTCTATGACAAATATTGGCACATGATAGCTGCGTTAATTGCAAACATTTTCTCTTAAATTATTATTTGTCATTTGGTTTATTAATTTGACACTTAGTATGAGAGTGCTAAAAAAATGCATTTATTCCCAATTGAGAAGTACCTATACATATATTGTTTTTTATATGGGTATTCCAATGTGAATGCCAGACAAGCAGCTCGAGAATACCGATCAATATCCATCAACCGGCTCACACTGTTTTAATAAACAAAATGACACAAATAATTATTATTATTATATCAACCATCATATTTAATTATCAATCTAATTTTGATTAAAATGTGGAAATATATTTTTAAATGCTTTTAACTTTTAAAGAAAAACGAATCGGATCCATATTTATTTTAGAAGAAATGTTTGCAATTAACTTAGGTATCATGTGCCAAAATTTTCCATACACCTCTTAGTATACCCTAGAATCTATAGCAGCAATTCTTCTAAGTTAGAACTGTGAAAATGTAGAAAGTTATAAATGTGGTTAATAGTAACTACTTATCGTTAGTATTAAAATTTAAAATATTAAAAAGAGTTAGTTTTTAGATGAACGTTACTTATTATAAGTACATACGCATTAAGGGTCTTAATAGAAAAGGATCAATAATACATGAAGGGTTGTCTTAATCTCAAACTAATATAATATATATTTAGCAACAACACTTTCCATTTGTACATATATGTTATATCTAAACATTTATGTTATTTTACTATGCATACATTTTTATGTTAGATATTTCATTTTAATAAAATATTGATTCTGTAATCGTTCTCCTGCCTATCTATTCGTAAGAAGAATTTTTTTATACTGTAAACGTAAGTGGTAAGGATATGTCGGCTTTTTGTTTATTTGAAACTGAGACACCCTGTATGGTGGCCAGTATTTTTCGTTTTTATTTTCAACACGGTTCATAAAAGAAGGAATTACATACAATCGATTCCTATAAAGAATTTTAATGTACAGTTAAATTTGATTAAAACCTCCGACTCTTAAGTTTTTATTGTTTCCTCATCGATTCTGTCATAAAATCCGACTTAATGTTTAAATAAAATGTCCAGTTGTAAAGCTAACATATTATTAAATTGCGTATGAAATTTATTTAATCTTAGGAATTATTTGGTCAAAAAATCGAATTCATTAATTACACCAAATTCAAACTACAAGAATGTTTAATTTTTTATAATAATCATTCTCACTTTCTCATTTAAAATTAAATTTCGTGCTTTTATATGTGAAAAATCGAATATCACATGGTCGAATCGAAAACAGCCATTGATGCCGAAATGCTCTTGTCGGTTTTGCAGCATTCTAGGAATTCCTCCAAAGTTATCACACCATCACGGTTTTTATCCATTTTCTGAAAATTCAAATAATACTATTTAATAATACAATATTTACAGTAAAAAACGTAACATTGGTTTTGTTTATGTTATGTATGTGGTATGTCCAATAAATATGTTAAATGGAGGAATGAATTGATATTTCCTAAGGAAACATAGTATGTGTATGTTTTTCAAGTGTTGAATTGTGAAATTTTAATAAGAATGTGGGGAATTGAGAAAGTAAATATCTGCGAAATCAACTTTTTAGGTCTGGTAGAGTAGATTTCGTAAACTACTCTCGAGATTGTGTTTACTCTTAAAGATTTCTTATTGCTAGTAGTCAATTAATTAATTTTCAATATCCTACCTACAATTACTTTTTAGAACGAAAAGATCATAAGTTATTTAAAAATCCATTTGTGTGTATCCATAGATATTTAATATTTTTGAACAAAGTATAAAAAATTCCAATAATAAAAAATATTCATGTGCCTATTTAATTTTGTTGTAAGATACCGATATGTAGAATGCCCCAAATCAATATTGGGATACGTGACTTTTCCCAAACAATAAGGTCTAATCTTGAATATGATACAAAAATCTTTGAATTTTTTGAAAGAAAAATTTTTTTTTTCCGCCCAATTGCAGCACAATATACTATATTCACACAAAGTAGGATAGACCTACTATAGTACGTGGGACATTCAATAATTACAGAGACAAATCGATATAAAAAAAACTGTGCATTTTTTACAGAATGAGACTTTGACTATTTTTTCAACATAATCTCCATAAATATTAATACACTTGTCCCAACGATGAACTAATTTTTTTATACCTGATGCAAAAAAGTGTTTGTGTTGTTATTTGAGCCGCTTTTTTCACAAATTCTTTGACTTATTCGTTATTGCCGAACTTTTTTCCATATATTCCTTGAGTGGACCACCCAAAAAAACAAAAATAACGTGGCGGATCTCAAAAAGGGTGATATTGCTACACGACAATGCTCTCCCGTACATCGTCCAGCTGATCCAAGAAGCCATTGGAAAAATGGGTAGGGAAGTACGAGTGCCACCTCCTCCTCCCCACAGTTTAGATTTGGCTCCATCAGATTTTCATTTGTGTTTGTTTCACTTAAGGAGTTATTACCTGGAAAAAAGGTTCGGCAACAACGAGGAGGTCAAAGAATATGTGACAAAACGGCTCAAATAACAAGACAAACACTTCTTTGCATCAAGTATAAAAAAAACTAGTCCATCCCCCCATTTTTCCCATTGTTTCTCTAAATTTTTTTACTCAACTTGTAGAAAAAGAGCACCTGATCGAACTGTGCATTACTGCAAAATTTCAATAAAATATGTTTAGAAACACTAGAGGTATTAATAAATGTAATTTTTTTTTCAACTTCAACACTCTGTACAGTAAGTATAAAGCGCCAAAGAAAAAAATGGCATAAGGAATGTCTATTTATTTTCGCTGAAGAAATCTCCGGTTAATGGATTGACCTACTAATTTCAGACACCCTCTATAACAAGACCTTTTATGAATGGAAATAATTGACAATTCATATTTTTCAAATACGGCTATTTTACTCTGCATAGCGTTATGCTAATTAAGTTACCCGAAGTGATTTTTAAAACTCCATAAACTTCAACATGTTTTGTATTTAGTTTTTAAAATATGTATATTCAAATATCGTTTTTCTTTTCTACCACACAAGAAAAAATTTTTGTAAGTAGTTTTTGCAAAGTTATCACATAAATCAAAACATTGTTTAAAGGAAAAACTTTAATTCGTTTATTTATTATTTTTTTGGTGCTACCCTTTAATCTGGAATTTGCAACCTTTTTCTGTTGGGAGTCCGTGATTAGCCTCGTCACTAATATGCACGAAGCTTTCGAAATCTTCAAAAATCCGAGATATCCGTCCGAATATTTTATAATGAATGTTCCAAAACACTTAAAAGCACTTAACACAAACTATATTAATATTCTAGGTCGCATATTATAGGGTGAGACTTTCACATAAAGGAAAAGGACTACAGGATCGAAATTAGCCCGCATCCAATGAATGCTCATTGTAGGTGTAAAACTTCGTCTTTGTAGAAAATAAATATATGTAATATTACAAAGTTACCAGTATAAAAAATAAAGTAGGCGTTCCTTTGATCTTAAAGTCGATCTTGAACTTCAACGTTAATAACTCAAAAATTTTTTTGAACCTATAATCGTATGAAGAAACTCGTTTTTCCACAGACGCACCGTTAAGTAACTGAATTTAACGTAATTCAAGCAATACAAATAACTCATTTGTTGAGTGAGGGGCCTCTTACTTTCACTAAATGTCATACCACTTAAGCTAATGACAATAAATGTCGTAAAATTATCTTTATTGGTTCAAAAAAAATGTAACTTAATTTTTTGAACATTTTTACACTTATAGATCGGAAAATAAGCATTTTCTGATCCACTCTTATATCGATGCTTGAAAAGAAAAAGGGCATAAGGAACATTTTGGAAGAATTAGGCTTATCATTTTTATTTCACGTTGTTTTTTTTCTGTATCTTTTGAGACGTGCCTTACTCCTTTGTGATAATTTGTCACATTTTTGACAATTCATCACAAAGAAATAAAACACATATTAAAAGATACAAAAAACAGCGATTAAAATAAATATAACAAATCATATTCTCCCAAAATTTCGCTTATTCCTTTTTTCCTTTCAAGCGTCGATGTGTTTTTTTTTTCTTATTTTCAAAAGTTCTATGCTGTATTAAAGTTTGGTCACTGAAATTCAGAATTCCCAGTAAGTTAGATTAATTTTAATAGAGGCCCTGGAAAGCCTTTTTTTTGGAGATTATGAGAACAAAGTTTTTTTAATTTTTCTCAAAACTACGACTTGGTTTTGCATAATTCCTCATTTACTTTTTACTATTGCAGGGGTTATAAGGGCAATAACGTGGCTTAGAATTTGTCATTATTTATGGTTTGTTCTGACATTGAGCGTGTATTTGTGTTTTTGTTAAGATCAATGGAAGCAGTTTGTCTTAATGTCAGATAACGGAGGGTGCACCTTGTTATTGTGGTAGACATGAAATAGTTTTTCTTAATGGAAATTATCCGAATTGCTGGATTGGAAGATTTACTGTGATTGGCTAGCCAACAAAATCAGTCGACTTAAATATCATCGATTATACCCTGGGGGAATTAGTTGAAAAGTGTGATTTATGTGAAAACACTTGAAAATAAAGAATAACTTGTAGTCAAGATTATGGATGTCACTGAAAATATTTGTACCTAGACAATAAATAATGATAAATCACAGTCATGCTGAATTTTCAATAACAACGGTTGATGTTATAACTCATAAAATAGTAAGTTTTTCTAAAACTCCAAACGTTTGTAGCTCAGTTATAGTTGAATTTAAAGCATAATATTAGGTTGGAACAAAACTTTTGTACATTTTTAAACTTATATTCAAAAGGTTAAAAAATATAATAATTACATTAGAAACAACTAACAACATGTAATTAGAAACTCTCAACAATATATTCCTCATTACTGTCGACAACATTTTGGTAACGCGATTACAGTATTGTTATTCGTTGATGATAAGATGCTGGTGAATTCTGAGCGAATAAGTTGTCAGTCCTCTGTCGAAGATCATCTTAGTTGTTAAATTGGACGAAGTACTCCAAAGATATAAACAAATGGGAATCCATTGGAGCAATGTCTGGAATATATGGAGAATAAATAAGAAGTTCCCATCTCAATTCATTAAGCTTAGCACGTTACTGATTTAAAAAATGCTGCCTTACATTGTCTTGATGAAACAGAACACCAGTTGAGTTGAATATATAACGGGGGTCCCACAGCTATTTACCCACTAAATATCATCATGCGTATTCATAATAAAAAAAAAGTTTCCAACAAAAAGTTAGTCATTGAAAAGGCTCTCTTTAAAAAATTGATAGATATGTATAAAGGGTGGCCCAAAAACAAGTTACAATTACCAACTTCATTTTTTTATATTATTTTTGAGTTTTTCTTAAAATTCTAATTATGTTTCATATATCATGTCCTATACCTAAACTCAATAGTTACACAAATATTAACGATTGAAATTACATATCGTCGCCCTAGTAAGAAAAGTGCATAACTCCACTTTTTACCAAAAATTAGGTTTTAGTGCCATCTGATAGTCCATTTTCAAGTCCATCACCATGTAAAATTTTAGAGCTTTAAGTATAGTAAAAAGTAAATAAAATGTATTATAAAAAAATTGCCGAACTCCATTTTTTTTGTAATATGTAAGTTACCTAACTCCATTACTTGTGGATGCTGGATTATTCAAATTTCTATTATGTTTATGCCAATGCAATATTTGACGTTTGTTGTAACTTTGTTATTTCCAGTAATTGTTATTTTTTGTTCCCAAAATTATAATTTCGAGACTGTTTATAAAAGAAATAAACATTTATTTTTGTATTTATTAAATCAAATGTTGTGTTTTAATAATATAATAAGTTATGTGCCGATAAAAACAAAATTACTTATAAAAAACGGTTTGCTTTTTATTCTCTTTATTGTCAAAGCTTTTCGCCAAACACTGTTGGCATCTTTGACAATAAAGAGAATAAAGAGCAACTAATTTTGGTATATGGATTGAAAACAACTGTAAGAATATCAACAATTAAATCACACTGAATTTTGAGAATACCTAACTCTAAAAATAACACATAAAAAAGATAAAGTTAGTTGTAACTTATTTTTGTGTCATCCAGTACACATGAATTTATCATCAAAAAAACCGTAGCCAAAAATTAAAATCGAAATATCTAAGGATTTTGGCCGCAGGTGTTCGAGGTCTTTGTTATACCGATTGGAAAACTTCACCTAGAGTTTGAGGAAAATAAACTATGGAAAACTTAAGTCTGCAACGGTATAAAATATAGAGAAAGCCTCATGAATTTGGTGTATGATAAACGCATGTTGTATTTGTTATGTATAAGTTCTACATGTGGGCATTCATCAAGTTAATGAGATTATCGATTTCCATCGGCAGATTTCTGTGTGTCATTCCTAGAGATTATTTGAGTTGTGCATAGACGATATTGAAAAATTATCCATAAAGAATTAAAATTTAGAAAAATCAGTGCTAGGTGGATTTTTAGATTGTTTTCATTAATTTCGGTTCACATGTTTCATTGACTGTCAACACGTCTGAGATAAGGTAGTGCTTATATGTTACTTTTACAGATGGACCGCGGTCACCGGTGCATACGGTATGATATATCGACTATATGTACGTCGAGCTCTTGTGTTTTCGTGTTATCAGTCAGAGCACGAGCACTAGGTTTAATTAGTTGCGTGTTAAGTTCAACGTTGCCAGTTTAAATCTTTTTAGTATCATCTATTTTTTGCAGATCGAAGTTATTTTTATATTTTTAAATGTCAATTCATCGTTCCGTGATTTCGACCATTCATTTTGGGCGACAAAAACACTCATCCACTTTTTCTATTTTTCTTTTATTCTGCCGTTGACTAGCGAAGTGACGTCAGTATTAATTATTACGTTGTGGATCAACATTCCAACAAAAACTAACCAACTGGATAGTAAATGATCATATGCTTTGTTTATGAGAAGACTCCCGTATAAAAATCGATCACTTCTGGTAGACACTTTAAACAAAAACAGGAAAAAGTTTATATAGTAACTTAGTTTCTATGGCGTTGCGAACAAGAAAGAGAAACATTTTTTGGAAGCTTCTTTATTAGTGATAAAATCTGGTCAGTGCCCAAAAAGGCGAAAATGGAAACTTTCATCTTAAAAAATTAACTTATTAATGCGGTGTTTTGTAATAAAGAAAGTGTAATATTAGGCCGATTTTTGAATAGAGCTTCGAACTGCTAGTGCTCTTTATTGCTGTCAACTGTTATGTAATGAAGATAAATTTTTTTTCGCGAAAAAAGATGTATACAGTTCATCAGAAGTATCATTTTATTCGTCACTTTTACAATCTTTAATTCATTCGAACAAGTTTCTATTTGTTTCGACCATTAAAAGAGGCTTTTCGGAACTGTCACATTTCTAAATTTTGAAGTTGCCTATATGAAATGTTGTTGAACGCGCAATATCACTGTGAAAAGATAAATCAAACGTGTAAAGATAAAAATTTTACAAAAAATACTGAAAAATTTCAAAAACCCATAATTTTGACGTCATAACGATTTCTACGATATAAAATAAATCTAAAAGCATAGACTTAACCAAATATAAGAACGAGCGGAAGGCTCCAATAAGATACTCTATGTTTCAACTTATATTTAGGCCCAATTTAAACAATAAAACTGGATGAATGAAGGTCCGCTTGACGATGAGGTGTTAACTAGATTTCTTTTAGTCTAAAAATTAATTAAGAATTAAAGCAGAGATCGTTAACTAGGTGCCGCCTAGGGGTGTGGAGTGGTTGTACAATTTTATTTTTTACGTAATTGTATCTGAACTTTTATTGTTTTGCTGAAATGGTGCCTACAAGTTTTCTGTAATATACAAATATGTCCGTATTAGTCGAGTGATTGGCTATTAGTAAATTAAAGTGTCTACCATTATTTCTTGGATGCACTAAACTTATAATATACACCTGTAATACCATCATGTAAGTATCACCATTCATTTATAAAATTTACAATCCAACTTAATCTAGATAACAACTCAGCTTAATTAATTGAAAGCTTTCCAAAAGCACGTTCTGTACAGATTGGAGTAGTATGCAGTGTTCGTTTCTGTTTAAGAATAATCTTTAATGTGAGATATCTTACAAGAATTTCCCCTCTATGCCAACATAGCAGATTGCAAAATTCTATTATGAAAACAATATTAATAAATTCCACTTACTGTAGGAATTAAAATTTTATACCTTGCTTCCACAAAATAATCTTAAATTATTATTTAAAGTGTTCTAAATATAAATGACACCTCGAGTCTTCGAAATTATTTTAGGTTAGACTGAGTCATCAGTAACGTTTCGGAATTTATTATTTAGACTAATGAAATTTTTTAAATGCTTAATCTTGAGATTTATATCTTTAAAAATTATGTTCAAAGTACGCAGGGTGTTCCAAACACATATACCATTATTGACCCATGTGCTATTTTTTAAATTAAAGGGACTGTATATTGTCATTTTTTAATTATAGGATTAAAATAAGTAAGTTTTTTAAGGTTTGTCGTATCGTATCGTAACTTCATCGGTTTTTTGAAATAAATAATTTTATACTACAATGTAAGATTATATTCAACATCACATCTTTTATTTAGTATTAAAACAAAATTTACTTGGGATATCAGTACACCAAATTTTCTATTCCAATTTTAAAGTCACTAAAACATACTGGGTGTCCTAAATGTATGTGGTAACAAATTCTTATATCGTTTAACCACTAATAAATTGTTTATTTTAAATGGAACACCCAGTATTTTATGTTGTCGTTAACTTCAAAATTTACTTGCCTGTCAAACATCATTAGGGCTCCATATATCTAATTCGACTCGTTTTCGTAAAAAATACACATTGTTAAATAATTCTGTAAATATCGTGTTTCAATATTGTGTAATATGAAATTCATGGAATTTTGGGGATTAAGTCTACTTTGTCCTTTGGTTTAGACTGTCACATTAAGTTAAAAGCAATTTGTATTTGAAGTGTTAAAGATTTAAACTGCAAAATTGTTCCAGATTCATTTCTAGAACGCATGGATATGATTATGGTGATAGGAGAATAGCAAGAAAATTGCATTTGATATCGCGAGTTTTTACACAGAAGAATCTGGATGGAAGAGATCCAAATAGAGAATAGAGAATATTTAAAATGCTGTTACAATATTTCCGTGTATTAATTATTCAAAAAGAAAAATAAAGAAAAATTTGTGATCAATAATGAATGAATCAATTGCGCAGAATTCTAATACAAGTATTCCAAAATTTACCAATGACATGGATATACACTACTGGCAAAACTTTTCGTCGGATAGGATTTTTATGCGTTGAAAAGAGAACGCAATTTATAACGCTCAAGTTAAAAAGAGATAGAGACATAGACCACATGTATTTGTGTTTTCCCCTTCTATCTACAAAGAAAGAAACTTCGGCTTTCTTCGGCAAGGGGTTACCACTGATCGATCGGTTCATTGATTTGTATTGGTCGTTGAGAGTATTCCACGGGACTCCGGGGTTGATAAAAGGGTAGTAGGAGAAAGTTGGGGAAATCAATCTCCATCTCTTTTTAACTTTAGCGTTGTAAATTACGTTCTCTTTTCAACGCATTAAAATCCTACTCGACGATAAGTTTTGCCAGTAGTGTATGTCGTTCAAACGAAAGACGGATTCTAAAAAATTGTAACTTCTGTCAATTTCATATCTACTTCAACAACATTATATCGGAAATGATTTCTAATGCAGATTTAATTGTGGAAGAGACGTAGTTTTTTGGGTTTTATTTTATTTACAGATGAATCAACTTTTTGGTCGAAAATTTTTGACATTTCTAAAAACGGATTTTTGAACTCTTTTTGACTATGTCACGACATATTAGAACCTAAATGTGGCTTCAATTTGGTGGCGTCTCGGCTTATTTTTAGTACTTGGTCAGAGATTACTTGGATATAAAATTTCCAAGTAGATGGATCAGCAACAGTGCCACATGCAATTGGCTAACTAGATTATCTGACTTTACTCCCATGGATTATTTTTATGGAGCTAAAAAATTAAGTGTACAACATTCCTTTACCTCTGTCGATGACATGAAGCTAAGAATTAGAAGAGCTTTTACAATTATTATGTCACAGAAGCAAAAAAATGTAAAATCTGTTGAAGAGAGAATCAGTATATACAGGGTGTCCTGTGACTCGGTTGTCATAGTCTAAGGGTGATTTCCTTAGTGGATTTCAAGTCCAAAATGTCTATTAACTTAGGTCGAAAAACGCTTCGTTTCCAAATATAGAGTGTTCAGTTTCTTATTTTTTTAAATACATTCATTAATATTTTAGTTTTTCATTTTCAGGTTTGAAATACGGACATAAAATTTGGGACACGCTTGGATTAATACATATGCTCTGGAATAGACAGACAGAACATTATAATTGATGAGATAATAAAATATGAGATAATAAAAAAGATCTCTTAGTATTCTGTCGCTCAAAAAGACATTTGCAAGATAAAAATAATCTTTAGGTAATTCCTGAACTTACCATAAAACTAATGGAACATATGGTCACTCTGTATCTTGGAAACGAAGCGTTTTTCGATCTAAGTTATTAGACATTTTCGATTCGAAATTCACTAAGGAAGTCACCCTTAGCCTACAGCCATCGAGTCGCGGGACATCTATATACAAGAAAATGTTCATCATGTCGAACATACTATAAAATTTAAGTTTGTTTTTAGTTTTCTAGTTTTTATTGCCACTGTCAAAGTTTTATTATCAAGATAAGTTCATAAATAATATTTTTACAAATTCTTAAATAAACTTGAACAATTGTCGTTTTAGTTTTACTCTGTCTACTCGTAAATATTTTAAAATTAAAGCTCTAGTTGATGCGCATATGTCCAAGTAATCATTTTTTTAAATATTTTTATGCTATGCCTAATTTGTAAGTTCTGAGAACTTTTTGTAGATTAGATAAGTTCTAAGTTCATTCTTAGAGTTTTAATCGCATCCGTTGGCAATCTTATTAAAGGAAATCGCTTTTAAATTAATGTTACAGCCTAAACCAATTGACAAAGTAAACTTAATTCAAAAATTATATGAATGTCTTGACAATTTGCATAATTGGCATAATATTAACATACATCATTTCTTTAAAAATAGATTTTTCACAAAAACGAATAGAGGTAAGTAGAGAAAATCCTAAGGTTGTTCCATTGATAATTAAATTTTGTATCTAACGATGACACTAACTTCTGGGTGTCCCATTTAAATTAAACTAATCATTAATAGTTAAACGTTATAAGAATAGGATACCTCTCTTACAGCATCAAGTATATTTTACTGACTTTTTATAAAAATTGGGATACAAAATGTGGTTTATTGATGGTCTCCGATGTAATTTCGTTTTAAAAACCTTAATAAAAGATAAAAGTTTGAATGTTGAATATTGTATTGCATTTAGACATAAGATTATTTATTTCAGAAAACGTTATAAACCTTAGTCAAGCTTACTTTTATTTTCGTTATAGAAATAAATGATAACACAATATACAGAGGGTTTCACTTAAAAAATTATAATTTTGATAAATTGAAGCGTTTATTGGAAAAACAACACATCGTCGGCAAAATGACAGAGGGACGTAACTGCAAAATCCTTGTTTTGAGATGTCAACCATTAAAAGTTCTCAGGTGTAGCAGATGAGTTCTTTTTTTTTGTTTTTGCTTGCGCTTCTAATGCAATGGACTTCGTAGAGGCATCACAACTTGTGATATAGTATCTAAAGTGAGTATAACGCGTATTGTAGAATCTGAAATGAAGGTAATTCAAAATATTAAAATTTGTAGATACGCCCCTTTGTCATTTTGCCGACGACATGTCCATTTTATGCAAAAATGGGTTTTATGTGAATGTGCATAGAGTAGACCCTATTGCATCTATCTAAGCTACTCACTGCCGCGAAAATAGCAATTATTCGGAAGACCGTGAAGACCAATTATAGTAGGTTTCAGAAAAAGAACTGAAGTCCACGCGCTGTAGGTGAATAATGACGGATGTCCATACCATATTTACACCATGCTGCACGTTGCAAATTTTCTGGTATAAATATGATGAAAATGGATTAAAAACAGTACTCATTGTGTATACTAATCAATTTACATTAATAGTTTATTATATTTATTATAAAACAAACTTTTTATTATTTATTTATAGTCAAATCCACTATAACTTTGGGAATAATAATATGACTCTGTTTAATTAAATTGACAAAAATAACCTCTATTTGACATCACTGTAATTTTTGGACCAATAATTTTAAAGAATTAAAAAAAATAACAATGGTAACGATTTAATAAATTTTTGACATGTACCCGAAGTCATAATAGACTTGACTATACACCCTTTTTTAGTAGCGCACATTTTGATAGCAGAATCTTAAGTTTGTGTTCCTAGAAAGATTATTGCGTATTATTTATAATATAAATAATATTATTAACATGTCTGAACAACTGAAGATTTTTCAAAACGCTGATGAAATCTGTAATATTGTATCTACCGATAAACCACGGAAGCGCTCAAGAAAAATTTCTAAACGTCAATTGATTAAAGAGGCGAAAATCAAAGGATTAGGTCATAAAACCCATAAGAATGACAAAGAAGTTTTGAAGAGAAAAACAGGACCAGACTGCAAATGTAAGAGATTCCAATGTTTTAAATCAACTACAGATGAAGAGCGCACATATTTGCTCAGTACCTTTAACAATATAACTTCTAAAAATGAGCAAGATTCATATTTGGCTGGTCTAATAAGTGTCGTACCGGTTCAGAGACGTCGTAGTCGAATCTCTCAAGAAGAACAACGTCGACATGCAGTACCACATATTGCTTCATTTGGTTACAAAATTCGATTACCTGGAAAAGAAATGGCGATATGTGCCAAAGCAGTTCAAAGTATGTTTGGTGTAACAGAGATGCGCATTCGGCGTATTAGGAATTCCCTTGCTGTAACTGGATGCCCGCCAATGGACGGTCGTGGAAAACACTCCAATAGGCCACGAAAAACGAAAGAATCTGATATTGAAGCAATAATGACCCATATTTCCTCTTTTAAAGGGCGTCAAAGTCATTATACCAGAAGATTGGGCAAAAAGAAAATTTACCTTCCTTCGGAGCTGAATATAAAAAAGATGTACAAAGGTTTTCAACAGCTGCATCCAACATCCAAAGTTACTTACTTTATGTACTACAAAATATTTCAAACGCGATTTAATTTGTCGTTTTCCTACCCAAGATGTGACACTTGCACATTATACGATGAGACGGAAACACAACTTAAAGATCCAAATGTTGATCAAACAAAAAAAAATGAACTGATTAACTCAAGAAATCTCCATCAAGCGAAAGCAAAAGCGTTTTATGACCTTAAGCGAAGAGTTAAAGATAAGTGCCGAATGAGTGATAAGATATTCGCATTAGCTTTCGATTCTATGCAAAACCTTCCATTACCCAATTTAACAACAAATAGAATTTTCTATTCTAGACAACTTTGCCACTACGTATTTGGAGTACACGATATTGGAACCAATAATGCTCATATGTATACCTCTCATGAAGGAATTGCGAAACGTGGCCAGGATGAAGTAACATCTATGATATTTCACTATCTGAAAGAAAACTTACCTGGCCAAGTCGATGAACTGTGGTTTTTTTCTGATGGTTGCCCAGGTCAAAACAAAAATTATCTGTTTATTCGTTTTCTACGCTATATTCTATCCTATCTTCTTGTACACGTTTTAAAAATGGTATCTGAGATCACCCATGTTTTTCCGGTCCGAGGGCACTCTTACTTGCCATGTGACAGTGATTTCAGTCTGATTTCAAGCGCTAAGAAAATTGTTCTTGATATTCCAGAAAAATGGAATGAACTGATTCGACAAGTAAGGTCAAAACCTTCTCCATTTAAAGTTGTAAATGCTGGAATAGACTCTACATGGTTTCTAATAAACGAAAGTCTAAGTGATTTATTTCTAAAATCTCCAAAACCAAAAATTTTACTGAAACCAGCTGGTATGTATCAAATATCTGTTCATCATCCGGAACAAGTCTTAGTTCGTCAAAATTATCGCGGTCCATGGACGTTTCATACTATTGCAAAAAACAGAGAGCTACCGAAATCTTATTAATACCAAATGAAAAAAAAATTAAAATAAATCCCAAGAAATACTCCGATTTAATGGATCTATGCAAATATCTCAAAGATCCTATAAATAAGGATTTTTATCTAAACTTACAATTTGAGCGAGGCAGATCAGGATCAGATTCGGCGGAACATGCCGTAATTATCAGTGATGACAACAGTAGTGGTGAGAAGTGAACTAATTTTCGGTCTTTTGTTAAACATTTCAATTTCGTTATCAAAGGACATCTGTTATTTGTCCCAAATATGTTAAGAAATTATTTTTTTACGTTTGTTAATCATTATTTTTGAAATAAAATTTCCAAAATATACATTTCTTTAGTAAAATGATTTAGAACAAAGTATATTGTGAAAGTATGGGAAGATAGTGGTTTTTTCAATTTTCCCAAAATTTACCTTTTCGGACATGTGTTGTTTGTCCAATAAACGCTTCAATTACATGTGCTTGTATACTTCGAAAATTACTATACTAAATTTAGCCTCTAATTTTCCTATATGTATAAACCTGAAAATTGAAATAATTTTTCAGTCTAAAAAAATACTGTGGGATTGTTGGCGGTCAATTCTATATAAAGAGTTGGAATTTTTTTAATCGATTCTGTCCGATCTTGAAATTACAAATAGATATTTCACATCGTTATAAGAGTTATTTTCATACCAGTTTGAAGCTCATCCCCCTTGTTTATTATTTTTTGAAGTCATACACATGGTGCCACAAATTCAAGTATAAGCATGAGGATTTCAGAAACAATAAGAGATACATAAAAGATATAAATTCGGTTAAATGGAGGCACAGTTGCGCATTTTGGTAATCAACAATAATCTATTTGGGGATTTAAAAAAAACCGAACACTTTCGGAGATATCCGACGAAAATCGAAGAGTTCGATTGGAAAACCATTATTTGGAAAAAGATGACAATTGAACATTATTAGAGTACATTTTGTCTGGCTTTCTATTGGTATGATTGGTTTTGTTACTCGGGAATTGTATTCTCTTATAGGGGCCATTTTCGATTTTAAAAAAATGGAAATCTACATGTTATAAAGTTTCCTCTCTATTCAAGTGTTATGTTCCATTATAACAGTGGATTTTATATGAATAACAATAAAAAAACCTTTTTGATTTGAGTAGCCTTGAATTGCGATGCCCTGTCAAGCCAACAAAATCAAACTGTATTTCGTTACTTATTTATTCATCCACCTCATAAATTTTATGAAAAAAAATAAGTTTTCAAATGAAGAAATACGGATACAATTCTGAGTCTTCTCCAGAACTTCCAACTTGGATATTCTGCAAAGGTTGTAGTCTAAAACCTTAAGAATGATAGTCAGTGCACCTTGGAATGTCAGAAATTCAACAATACATACCCAACGATTTGAAACCGCTTACGCTGCAGCAAGAAATAGAACACACATGCTCATATAAAAAAAACCACTTAAGGTCCATCCAAACACACAAAACTATTAAACAAACCAAATGACAAATAATTATTTGGGTTATTTTAATTATAATTAAAATGACCCATCCTCTGAAGTTACATAATTAAATAATTAAATCAACAAAACAGGCATTTATAATGTTAAATCCTACTAACAAAAGTCATTACCATTCTTTTCACCCATTTATTATCGTAAATTGCAATAGGTTGTAAATAGTTTTTATAAAAAATAGGAAAAAAAATTAAGGAAAGACTGATTTAATTAAAATATTTTATTTTTATCAACGAAAAATGTTCTGTGCATCGGAAATGTATCTTCATCAATATCCCAAAAGAAGATAACCATATATGACTTACATATTTTAAAATGTTAGATAAAAATTTGAAGGACTTCTATTCATTCAGCAAGTCTCGCAAAGTTTGTTTGGTAAGCTATTGTATTTTTTCCAATGTTCGATAATTGGATAACGGATAATCCGGTATGTGTCAAGAATCCAAGATGGCGCCCATAACAGAATCTAAACTAGATCACAATATTTCAAAAACCAATTGTCGAGTAAGAAAACCGATCACACCTTAGAATGATATAAAAAAACAAGACAAAAAATACTCTGATATTGTCATCTTTCTCCGAATAATCGCTTTCGATTTTTTTTTTGTGAAAAACGCTTTTCAGTTTTTATTAAATATCTCCCAATTTATTCGATTTTTCTTTTAAATTTTCAAATAGATTATAGTTGAACACCAAAATGTGTAATTTTTCCCTCTATTTTACCGATTTCGAATGTTTTAATGTTTCCAAGCTCCCCATACTTATTCTCGAATTTGTAACACTCTATATAAATTAATTTTTCATCAATCTAGTTGTACGAATCGGTTCATAAAAGAACTACCTTATCTATGTCAATACAGCTCACTGCGGCTTTCTATTACCTTCAGGAAAAGTTTTCGTAATTCTTACGTTTATCTGACAATGAGATATTAACACGCATATAAATGAACCATTTCTGTAACATTTCTGTCTTATAAGCCTTATAAGAAGTAACAGTTATCATATATTAGGCAGAAAGCCTGCAATTCTTTGAATAAAGCCTCTTTACGAATAATTTCTAGAACTTCGCTTGCATTGGTAGAACAAGGTTCTTTTGAGTTATGAATTCGTTTTTATCCATAAAGGCATACTTAAAAACGAAATAATTTTAAATAGTTTATTCCAAATGCCACTCCATCGAATAATGGAATCAAATATTAGTTTCAAATACAGGTAAGCTTTTAAAACACGATTTTGCACTTACCCGCTAGGAAAATTGCGGAAACTCGTATACAATAAGTAAGAAACAATTAGGCGTAACCGAATCAGTTTCAATCAATTCCTAAATAAAATACAGGGTGTCCTTAAAATATATGGGGTAAACGTTTCGAGATTTTTTAAGTCAATACGTCGCGATTTCACTAAAAAATCATTTGCAAAAGTATTTCGTTTATTTCGACATTATTGATAGTCAAAGTTTTTTGAAAAAACACATTTTTTTTTGTTATATCTGGAGAACGCTTCAATAGATTTCTATAAAACTCACGATGCATTTGTTCATTACCACAGAACTTGTTTTGATGTATTATTCATATCTATTTACAATGTGCAATTGGTAATTTCTTGGCCATTTTGGTACAGTAAAGATCAGAATTTTGTACTGATCGTATTTCAATGTATTAGACATGAGTAATATATCAAAATAAGTCCTGTACCAATGAATAACTGCGCGGCATGCTTCATTGAAATCCATTGAAGCATTCTCCAGATAAAAAATATGTTTTTTTTTCAAGAACTTTGACTATCAATAAGGTCCAAACGAGATACTTTTTCCAAATGAGTTTTGATCATACATTTTAGGGACACCCTGTATATTCGGCCCGTTTGGAATTTGTTTTGATTACAATAGATTATCCTCCGTGTGAATCTTTAAGTTTTGCATTTTTAATATACGAAGCTTAAAAAAGGTTATTTAGACTTGAGCCTTCGTATACATTATCATAATATATTTCATGTACAGGGTGAGTCAACGATATTACAAAGTTCGATATCTCAATAAATATGAGTGTTAGAAAGAAATGTTTCATATAAAATTTTTTGGCTATTAAGAGGTGCGTATTTTGAAATTATTTTCAAATATACAGGGTCCGTTATAAAAGTGTGGTAGCACCAAATTATGTTTTTTTAAATGGAAACCCCCATTTTTAATGACATTTTTCGATTCCTTGTTAAATTCTAAGGCCACTTTATGTAAAATGTCTGATGTCTAAAATTTACCGTTTTCAAAAT
>JABRWK010000359.1:46915-59252 GCA_013372445.1 Hypothenemus hampei | reverse complement strand
CACCTTAAGTCACATTTTTATAATTTTACAGGAAAGCAAAAAAACATTGTACTGATCTTAATTTGAGACAAAATGGAATATTGTCCGGGTCATATGGTGTGTTTAAGACGTAAAATGATAACTATACACTAATTAGTCAGTATTTCTATCGTGCGTTTTGTCTAAAATTAAAAAACTAAATGTGACTTATGTGGTTTCTGCACCAAACAAATATTTATTTTATTAATAGTATGCAATTTTCTAATTTTCTCTGTGTTAACGTTCCATGAAAAGTTGAAATAAGCCAACATCCTTATTAATCCATATAATAATGAATATTAAAAAATTTATTTTAAAAAATTCAATTTATAAATTTTAGAAATAGCCTTAAGTTTAAAGAAAAAAGAACTGAAGTTTGGATATTAAAGAGGGTTCCAAATCAATACAAATCAGTCTCCAAAACCCCGTCATTATCGTCTTTGGTGGTTGGCCATTGCAGTAAATCTTCATAGAAATACTGAAATTCAGATGGAATGTAGTTTTGCACTTTTCGAATATCTTCCATCTTTTTCAGATTAATAGGCACTTTACCAGAAACGTAACAAGATGTGTTAAGTAAAGTAACACTACCAACTTGAATTTGAGGTTTTTTCAAGACGAATGAGTGTTGAATCAATCCTCCGATGAATTTTAATGTTGTAATGATTCTTGGTTGAGCAGAATCATAGTTGAATTGCATATATTGTGTTGGTGCAAATTTAACTTTTAGTTCTTGTAGAACGGATTTTCCACGAGATTCCACAGCCAAGGGATGTTTTTTATACAGGGCCTTCCACCAGCTATCAAAGTTCATCACATCAGAAGTTTTTAATTGCGAAACATGAAACTTATCACTAGAATCTGCAACTAGCTGTTTGTACTCAACAGGTACAAATACCCGATCGTACTTGGAGATTTTTTTTTAATCGTTCCGAAGTCCCGGTCATTCGGAAGAAATGAGTGCCCACGTATTGGAAAATAATGGGTGATGGTCTGGAAGCGTCCAGAATCAGTTAATGCGAGACAAAACCTTATCATTGAATGGTTACGGTTTTGGCCGGTGCAACCATCAGAGAACAAATGAAGATGTTTCACTTCAGAAGGCACAAAATCAGTAAAATATTTTAACAACATACTGCAGACTTCATTTGCTCCTTTATGAGCTTCGCCTTCATGATATAGGAAAATTTCCGTTTTCGATGTTTTCAAGTTATTAATACCGAAACAATTTACCCAAAGTTGACGCAAGTAGAATATATCTTGTACAGGTATTTTGGGTAGGGGAATATTCTGCATAAAATCGAATGTGAGACCGAGAGTGTCCTCACGTTCTGAACATAGTTTTGTGACTTCTTTAATCTTGGTGTAAAATTTTTTCGATTTTTCTTTGTGAACTTTTAGCTCTGTCTCTGCAGCTTGCTGGACTGCAGCGAGTGAAACATTCTTGATTTTTGTGTTCAGTTCTTCACATTTTATGCATGTGTCAACCTGAGGTCTCCCAAAACGCAAAGAAAAATTGTCATTAAAATACTTCCAATAAAATTCGTACTTCACGTTATTCAAATGAGGGTGTTTTTTCAGAAACAAGGAATGCATAGTCTCAACATCAAGCCGAGCATCAAGGTATTTCATTTCTTTAGAAGCGTAATGAGCCAACTTAAAAGGAAAGGATTCAATATGTTCATGAATTTGGGAGCAAATTTGAGGACTAATCGTGTTCGGCTTACAATTTTTACCACGCAGATCTTTTGGAGTGGTTCCTGTCAACAAAAGTGTATACAATCGACGCACTCTATTTTCTGTTACACCATATAGTGATATAAAAGCCTGCTTACAGACCCTGACTCGCATCCCTTTATGTGAAACAAAATAATGAAATGTTCCTTGTCGAGATTTGGGATCGTCCTTTCGAGGTCGGCGTTGGTGTATAGCGTGTTTTTCTATATGTTGTTGCAAGAAAATATCCTGTTCATCCTTAGAAGCAAACTCGTTCAACGTCTTCACAAAACATTCCAGCTCTTCATCATTGAAGTTAAAAAAACATTTTAAGCGGCACTGACAGTCTGCTCCAAGTCTTCTTGGTGGGATAACATTACCACTCCAGTTCACATGCTCTTTTCCTTTTACTTTAGATGAGCGAATAATGTTCCGACGATGTTTTTCTTCACATCTTCTCCTTTTATTAGGAATTACTTCTGAATCACTATCACTGCTCTCCGCAATATTCATCAGGAGGTGGAAACAATTAAACAATAACAACAAAAATCAAACCTTTTTTTGTCAAACAGTTTTTGAAGTAATGTAAAAAAGTCATTGAAAGTTGAAAAATTTAACACCATCTAGCGCTGAGCGCAGAAACCACATAAGTCAATGACTTATGTCGTTTCTGCGCTCAAAATTTTTTTTCTCACTCTTATAACTCTGTAATGAAAGCCTTGACTGACGTGATTTTTTGATATAACATGTAACTGACCTTTTCGAACAAATTGGAGTTAAAAAGTGAATTTCGCATTTTTAATGAGTTATGTGGTTTCTGCACTCATCGATTCAATTATTTTCCTAACTAACAGGTTCGACAACTATAAAAACAGGTTTCGACTTACGATTACAGTTTTCAGTTCTAAGCCTGTATCATGTAGCACTATCACTTGAGAGGTATACTGCCTAGAGAGATGCTGCCTGTATGGACACTGATCCTTGACCAATTTGTCCTTTAGCTTTGCGTCGTTGTGGCGTACCAAAGGCGATGCGTGGCTGTGAGCTCGTTGTTCTCGGTAATGGTCAGGTTGTTATTTCGAATCCTTTCCAAGCTGTTGATACAGGAGAGTGCGGTTTCTGGTCGTGTGGACAGCCCCAAAATCCAGAACTTCAAAGGACACTGATCGATTTAGCGAATAAATTTTCGTGACGAGATCCTTTTTAATGCACTCTGAAAGGATCCTACCGACTGCGCCAATTATATTTTATTCTCCGTACAATTTCAATAAAAAATAATTTTATTCAAAGTTAAAATTGATACAAGAGAATTACTTATCAATATTTGAGAACCTTGCGGGTACTCGAGAACATTAGAACTAGAGGCTAAGGGTAATATATCCTATTTATATAATAAGAGAAAATAATGTTAATCCTATAAATTTATCCATATGGCCTCATATGGTATTTGTGGATACCCACCACTTGGTACTTCTCAGCAAATGTAATCATATAATCTTAAACAGGTCAACATGATATTTTGAGCCATATGGTAGTTTGGCAAAAGGTTGTTTATTAATTCTAAAACCTAAATAGCTAGAAGTGGCCATATAATTGTAACATTAAAGGTGGATTTATAAACTGGCCATTGAATTTGGCTTCGGCGTTGATTCCGAACGTTGGCGCTGCAATCGTAGCAGTATTTGACAAATCAGTTTATATTTTTGAAGCTGGATTTGGCGTTGTTTATTATTTTGTTGTTTACGTTTGTGAATTTGTGTTGTGTAGTTTCGATCAAAATTGGAATTGCTTTTTTATAAATATTTCAATGGATAGGCAAGAAGTTGTTACATACGGACTCCTAGGGCTATTAGGATTAACCTTATGCAATTATCTTCTCCAAGGACGAAGAAGACATAGACGTTTCAAAGTAAGGCCTATTAACAGGGGTCGCAAACACTCCGGTGGCTACCAGTATTTTAAAAAAATTAGTACTTGGGATGAAGATCAGTTTTTTAAATACACAAGAATGAACAAAATCAGCTTTAATAAATAGTTGGACTTTATTAAGCCTTATATTAGAAAACAATATCGCTGTGATGGAATTTCACCTGAGGAACGACTAATTATAACTTTGCAGTAAGATGTTTAGCTCAAATTGCTATTATTTGCTTATATAAAGTGTTTTGTATAGATATCTATCACAAGGAACAGGCATACAAGCCCTGGCATGGAATTTCCATGTTGGGCATGCAACAGTGCATGTTATTATTAAAGAGACGTGCCAGGCAATTTGGACAGTACTAAGCCCTCTTTATTTAAAAAACCAGACAGTCACCGCGAATGGGAGGAAATCAGCAACGGATTCTGGAATACATGGAATTTTCCACATTGTGTGGGAGCCTTAGATGGAAAACACATTAATATTATAGCTCCATCAAAAAGTGGATCACAATTTTTCAATCACAAGAAGTCCTTTAGCATCGTTCTTTTGGCAGCTTGTGACAGCAATTATAAATTTATTTTTGTGGACATAGGATCGTACGGTTCTCAAAGTGATGGAGGCATATTTCGATACACCATTTTTGGAAAGGCTCTAGAAGACAATGAATTGGCAATTCCAACATCTGTAAAGTTGCCTAACAGTAACATAAGTATCCCTTTTGTTTTTGTTGCTGATGAGACTTTCCCTTTAAAAAAGTATATAATGCGACCATACCCAGGAAAAAAATTATCTCACACCCAAAGAATTTTCAATTATCGATTGTCTAGGGCTAGACAAACAATTGAAAATACTTTTGGCATTCTCTCTGCACGGTGGAGGATTTTAAGGACAACAATTAATGCTGATGTAGCCAATGTTGACCACATAGTTAAGGCAGCTGTTGTGCTTTACAATTTCTGTCAAACAGAGTTGCGTAACCAGTATTGTCTACCAGATTACACTGATAAATGTGTTGATGAAACAAATGGTTTATGGAGATTAGATGGACGAAGTATGCAATCTGTTGGCAGAGTTGGTGCAAATATCACTAAAAGAGACTTGTACAGAATACGGGATAATTTAGCACAGTATTTTGTAACAGAGGCACCAGTATTGTGACAAGATCGTATTGTTAATAAGGGACTTTTATTAAATTAAATTAGTAAGTTGTATATAAATAATACATGTTATTAAAAAGAATGTTTTTATTTTATCAACTATTATAAATTCTTATTTTGAATCACGATTCTAGAATATTAAAATATTCTGCCTTTTTACTGCAGACACTTCTATATCCATTTCTTCTAACCTCATAAACACATAGTCTGTAAATGCTCGATTAGCATTCGATACCTTAGGAACTTTGACAATGATTTCCAAAGAAGTGGAAATATCCTTCACAAGGTGTAAAATTCCACTAGATTCATTTTGATTGCTCTTCTTCCGTTTCTTTGATGTACCTATGCATGTTTCATTTAAATTTTAAAGAAAAAAAAATTTCATTGCACTATTCTTCAGAAGTTGTTGGATTCTCTCTATGTGTTAAAAAGTTTACAGTAGTATCTGTTGTATATAAACTCTTCAGAATCATAGTCTAGGTGGCTTGACGGAGGTGAAAATACTGCTTCATCTGTAGACCATATAGAATTGGACGTAGAGGGCCTACTGGTTATATCCTTTTCTGCTGATGAAGCCCTTGATTTAATTTTGGTGCTTGTATATGTTCTAGAAACAGAACAAATATCTAATCAGAATTTAACTAATTTAAAAAAATACTGTTCAGTATACATACTTTCTTGGCTTGGTATACTTCGAGTAGAATAGCATCAATGGAAAATAACTTCAATTTGATTCAGGAGCTTCTGACCCAGATTGCATTTTATTTTTTCTTTTGTGTAGCGGTCTCTCAGTGATTTCCACGTTTTTTGACATTTTGCAACTACATAAAAAGCAACAAATCTATTCATTTTATTCTTTAAGTTTTAAAGCACTGTAAACAAATTACCAGGACAATTCAGGATTGAGGTAATCTCCTCCCAAGCTAAATTTTTCTTCTTTGCATTTTTATAGTCTGGGTGGCTCATATTGTAAACAAATTCATAGTGTTGGATGGTCTCTACAAGTACACTCACATCTATCTCAGTATTCTCAATTTGTTGTTCCTCACAAAATAAAACTTAAAAAAAAAGAATGTGTTGTAACGGCTATATAAACATCACAACACAACTGATATAATTACCTTGAATCTCAGAATCACTCATTATTAATTATGGCATCTAGGAACGTCTGAAGCAAAATACACTTCAAGATACACAAAATACAACGCCAAACTTCCACAAACGGGAACCAACATTTTTTTTCAACAAATACATAACCCTATAAATTTTGAAAACGCGGTTAGATCACGTGCTTTAACGACGAATTTCTATTGGACAATGACGCGACGCTACGGTTTTGCTACGAACGTCAATCTCAAAAGATAAAGTTGATTCATGTTTGACGGCACGCGAGCGATAGCTCAGCGCCAACTTTATATACAACGGCGTATATAAATGGGATATTGCAGTTTCATGGAATTTATCTTTCAGTGTCAAAACCAAGGCCGAAGCCAAATTCAATGGCCAGTTTATACCTTACACCTTAAAAGTTAAATATATGGAAATTGCATATGTCATTTATAAAGTTGTTGACACTGGCGTTAGCATTCGTTTTGCCGTTAAACATAAACGAAGTCGAACATGTGCCGTTGGCGTCGTAGTGAGTGCGTAGTAAACTTATAGTACAACCAATGAAGATGCATGATCGAATCACAACATCGAGTTGCTATTGGTCATTTTTGTGAGGTTGTGTTAAACATTTATGTCAAAGAATTTTGAAACTACGAATTCCAAATAAACGATTTTACTTTGTTTAAACTGAAAAAATGAGTTTGGAAACCATTAATGAAAGTAAGTATTTAATGTTTTAAATGAATTTACGAGTAGATCAAATATTTCAGAGAAATCATATATTTATATTTACATAAATTTTAGGTCAACTCCAAAATACATGTGATTTAGGGCTTTTTATTGAAGTTGTACAGCCCTATACATATCTTTACAATTTGGCTCACCCCGAATATAAAAACCAGAAGATGAAACAAAGAACATGGAATGAAATTTCTAGAATTGTACATATGACGATATCAGCATCATTTTGAGAGTACTGTTTTGATGTCTGTCAATGTCGAAAAAAGTTTACTATCAAAAAATAAATAAATTTGAATTTTAAACATTTACTTCATTAAATAAACCGCTGTTAAGGATAGTTAAGGATATTGCTAAAATTGTTATTTTTTTAAGACTACAATTCTTCCCATCTGCTGGGCGGATTTTAATGATTTTTTTTTCAATTGTAGCCCTGTTATGGCTGAATATCCTGCTGCGAGGAGATGCCCAAAAAATAGAATTAACATATTATGCAGGGTGTGTAAATAATGTCATGTTTTTTCATCAAAGTTTGACGTCTTCTGTGGGCAATACCAGGTGAGTCAAGCAGTCGGCAACCATGCAGAGATGTAGCCTGATGTCTAATGAGTATTTTGTTTTTTTATTCGTCAATTTATCTTGGACCCTTCCGGAGTTATTCAATATTTCAAGACATCTTGCATTTTTCCAAATACAGTTTATTAAGCTGTAGAGGATAAAATTAGCGCAAAATTATCATTTTTGTATTCACTGGATACATGGTTACTTGTCTAATAATGTAATCCACTGTATAGTTTTCATATGCCTCAGCTAACTGGCATTACCCATGGAAGACGTTAAACTTTGATGAAAAAACATGATATTACTTACACACCCTGTACACTATGTAGATTTTATTTTTTGGGTATCTTCTCATTGCAGGACATTTATCTATAAAAGGGCTACAATTGGAAAAAAAAATCATCAAAATCTGATAAGTGGTTGGGCAAATATCCATTATCAAAGTGTAAAATGCAAGAAGTGTTAAAAAGTTGAATATCTCCGGAAGGGTCCAAGATAAATTGACGAATAAAAAAACAAAATACTCATTAGACATCAGGCTACATCACTGCATGGTTGCCGAATGTTTGACTCCCTGGTATTGTCCACAGAAGACGTCAAACTTTGATGAAAAAACATGACACTATTTACACACCCTGTATAATATGTTAATTCTATTTTTTGGGCATCTCCTCGCAGCAGAATATTCATCCATAACAGGGCTACAATTGAAAAAAAAATAATTAAAATCCGCACAGCAGATGGAAAGAATTGTAGTCTTAAAAAAATAACAATTTTAGCAATATCCTTAACTTTTGAACAGCAGTTTATTTTCATGTCGTACAATGATAAAAGTAAAAAATAAATATGATAATTATCGTTATGTACAGGGTGTCCCGGTTTGTTTCGGACAAATTCAAATATGTGATAGATCTCATCATTTTAAGTAAAAAAAGTTCATTTGAACATGAGTCCTATTTCGATTAGTAGCGGAGTTACAGACTCTATCATCTTAAACTGTCCATTGGCAATTTGATTTAACTGAATTTATAAATTAATTAATTTATGAAGAAACTGAACAGAATTCGACCAAAACCCAACGGAGATAAAATATAGGTAATAGACTAGAGGAGTTAAAAAAAAATATTAAAATTCACCAGTTGCATACGGCAAATTTTTCTTAAGGATTTTATGGACCAAGACTTCGGAAAATACACTACCCTGTATAGTAGTTAAGCGCAATTTATTCTCATATTATGCAGCCTCTGTTACCTAATACGTATATAAAATTTGAAGGGTCTATCTGCAGTAGATCAAGCACAATAAAATAAAAACCTAATTTTTTCTTTTTTTTAACATGCTGTAACTCCGCTATCGATCGAGATCGGACCCTTATTCATAAGAACTTTTTTGTTTAAAATGATGAGATCTGTCACACATTTCAATTTGCCCGAAACAAATCACGACGCCCTGTATATTATTTTTTCTACAAGGGTATAAGGAATCCTTTGGATATGGATAAACAAACGTAAAGAAAAGTTTTTGATAGTCTTTAATTTTTAGAGTAACATTTTATAGTTTCTTATAAAAAAAATGAGTAGTCTAGATGTAAAACCAACCATTTCCAAATTTGTCACATTTGAAGGTGTGTGTGCGTGTGTTATTGCATTCTAAATTAAGATTGTTACGTGTATTTTAGTAGTTTAAGCTTCATATACCACCAAATCTGTTATAAAACTAATTCTAAAATTGGCGGTACAATGCAAAATCAATGTAATATGTAAACGGTTTTTTACATTTTACTCAAAATCGAGATGGCAGGTTTTGCATCTAAACCACTCAAATGTTTTTCTTAAAATGTCCCCTGTAGCAAAAATATTGTATGCAATACGTGAGTAAAAATGTTTTATGTCATTCGCTCACATTTTTTTTTGCACCTTACCTTTGGTTCGGTGCAAAACAGCTCCGAGCTCATGTCATAAAACAGCCCTTTACACACTTATTACATGAATAGCTATTAATTGTTCCTCTCTGGTTACATTTTGGGCCTTTTTTTTTGGTTCTGAGTGGTCCATAAGATGGTTATGAGAGAACTGAGTGTGGCCAATTCTTAACCTAGGTAGTTCTTTTATTAGAGATATTAGGTGGATCATCACATTTTTTCTAAATAAATGGAGTTTTGTAGGGTATATTGATAACTAGGTTGTATTCCAAGTACATTTAATGAATTTTATGACTTTTTGTAGTCTGGGGATGGAATAGGAGAATGTTGGATTGATGAGTTCATTGTTGGTTGTTGGATCTGATTTCTGTATCTGCTTTTTTATTACCAGGAATGCCTTGATAGGATGGAATCCAGGCAAAAACAATATAACAATAATTAGATAGTGATAATAATTTTTGACGGCAGATTTAGATAAATTCTGATAGATTTGATATTTCGTGGTACATCAATTGTTGATTTGTAATCAGTAAGGATGTTAGCTTTTGAGAGGTTCAATTCTTCAATTTAGAAGACATTTGCTAATTGCATATGCTTCACAGGAAAAAAGAGAAAAGCCAAGGGGCAAATTTACTTCTCCTATGAAGATCGTACATCCACAGCAGTTGGTACATATTGAACTATTAGTGTAGATTTTGTGGATACTAATCTATCATTTCTTTAAAAACAGATTCATATAGAGATTGGAAAAAGAATTTTAGTTAAAAAGTAACAGTTTAAAGGAATTTAATACTACAGTAGGTTTTCTATTAACATAATATACATATCTATGCCTTATTGTGGTATTAAATTACCATTCTTTTTCCATTCTAATAGAATAATCTGAAAATTACATACAATGTGCTGTACAGGATTATAGTTTTTCATTCTGAGCAACTTTTCCTAGTAATATTTTGCCGAATTATGAATAAAAAAGGTACTTTATCTAACCGGAAAATGTGTATGAAGAGTACAGAGGAAGAATGATACATGTCCATAAAGACTGATTTCGAAAAAAAACATTTTTAATCTTTAAAAACGTTTAGGGGGCAAAGGTATGATGAAAATTCAAAAAATTAAAATATGTATAAACGTAGTAAATCTTTATTCACAAATAGACAAAATTTTAATTAAAAATTGCCACTTTTTCATTGAAAACAAAATAAAAAAGTAAAGACAGGTACAGGACGAACAAGAATCGTTTTTCCCTACAGTTCATCACTAATATATCCGTCTCCGTCTTCCTCATTATATTCTTTGTTCTTTCTTGTTAAGCCTTTCTTCTTTGTTTCTTCCGATCTAGTGAGGTTTTGGTAAAATTCCTAGGATTTCGGTTTCTTTAAAAACTGCAAATCTTCGTATTTAGCGACCTTTATGGGAAGACTCGCGTTATAAAGGTTCTTTTTGGGAATGATATTTCATGATGATGGTGAATTTTTGAAAATTGTGTTTCGATTTTTTTTCTTCGATCGTCCATCACTCTGTGGAACCTTAGCTACAGACGTATTTTGATCGGTGGTTGTTTCGGTGAGTGATGCAGGGGTAAATTTGCCGTAAAAGGTGTTTTTAAACAAAACGTTCAGCTCTTCATTTTTTATTTGAAGAATCTTCAAAGAATGAGTTGGAAATTGATATTTTGTAAGGTAAAATCCAGATAGGTGCTCTGTCCAATTTAAAAATTCCACTTCTCGGCCACAATCAATAATATTGAATGGGCTAGGTTTCATTCTACAGTTGCGAATAACCTCACGCCAGTCCTCGGGTACTTCTGTGTAAATTTTGTAATCAATCAGGGACATATCTGTGTCACATTCCAGGTATGAGTGTCTTCGTATGGGGAAGTAAACTGTCACTTGATCAAGACAGTGTTCCTCATTCATAAGATGGTAAAATAGTCTTATCATCATATAGTTTTTGTTCTGTTCCGAACAAGAATCACAAAATACATATCGTCGGCTTAATCCGCATATCACATAAGTCACAAAACCAAATTTTACAGGAGAACAATAAAACTGTAAATCAAAGAATGTACTATGTTTAAAATCTTTTATACTCAAAAAACTGCCCAATTTTAATTTTTTCATTTTTAAATGGACTTATGTGAACTTATATGCCATTTGTTTAATTTATATGGAGTTAAAAGTGGATTTCATCATAAAACTGCAATTGAAATAATAGGAAAAAAGTGCCTAATTTTAAAAAAGTTTAATCCAAAAATAAAATTTAACTAACATTTAACAAATTTTCTAAATTTATTGATATGTCAACGTATCGTAAAAAGAATGATAATCTTTTATTAAGCTTGCTTTTAAACTCATAAGATGATACTTTGACTTCTTGATTGGAAGAGGACCTGAATAGAGGGAAGTAAAAGTATCAATTTTCTTTGGGGCTTGGTGTTTTTTCTTGCGTCGAACTGGAAGAGGTGACCACTCATCAGTATGTCTCAACTTGTAATGAATTATTCCATTAGGATCATATCTGTGTTGTCATATAGAGGTTACTTTATCAGAAGTTCCAGGTTTAATTGAATGATAATATTGCAGAGAACTATAGTCTTTAAAGAACGTATGATCTAAATATTCCACAGTATATAGAGAGAGATTTTTTCGGGCAGTTTTGCATATTTTAATATAGTCTGCAGGTACATTTATTATTGAATTTTTCATTTGCCTCTCAATAGTAGAATGCATTGAGTCGCATTCCATTTGCGTGTGTCCGCGCTCTAAATATTTTTGAAAAATAGTAACGTTTTTTAACATTGCTAAATTTAATAAAGCATTGGATATTGTACTATTTCTATTTTGACTTGTGCATCCATCACTATAGAGAATATAATACGATGTTTGATGTTTATCAATTTCTTTAACCAGAAAATGTACTATAATGGAGGCATAAACGCTTGCTGTTAATCCTCCTTCCGATTCGTTCCACAGAAAACATGTTGCATCTTTTGATTTTAAATCATAGATTGTAAAATTGTGTACAGCTAATTTAGTTTTGTAGTAAAGTGCTGAGACATTGGACTTTGGTGCTAATAAAACCGCTTGCATATCCATAGTGTAAATTTTATATTCATCACTAGAATTGTTTTTATCTTGATCCTTTTCAGTTCGTGCTTCTTCTTTTTTTTCTGGTGAGCAACGTAAACTT
>JABRWK010000359.1:0-13227 GCA_013372445.1 Hypothenemus hampei | reverse complement strand
ACCGTAGTCAACAGCGATAATATAAAAGAGATTTCCTTGCGGTTTTTTGAATCTTCTCATGGGCAAAATGAAGGCGATTCGGCCCACAGCGCAATATCTACAGCTTTATCAAATGCAGGTGATCTTTTTGTTCCTTCCCAATTGTACCCGATAATACATTTAGCTAGAAGAAAGCTACCTTACATAGTTTGCCCTTTGGAATATAAAGATTTTTTTAATTTTAAACGTCTTTCTAAAGATCTACAAATTATTAATGTTAAAACATCTGATTCGGGACAAAGTATAAAATGGAGTGCAATAATGGAAATTAAAGTAATGACAGGTCATCCAAACAATATATTTTTCAAAACTAGCCATTTTCAAACCCAGTACGATACATTATTATTAAAACGCAAAAGTATATCATTAAAAGGGCTGAAAGTGTCAGCATTAAACGATACTTCACTTAAATTAAGTCAGCTAAAATATAAAGACTTAAAATCTATATGTGAAGGGAATCAACCTATTGTTAAATTAAAAGAGTTCCAAAAATTCTTTTCAGACCTTCCTCATGATTAAAAATATTTTTCTAGTTACGAAATTAGAAGTTAGTTTTCTGCTTGTTATTTGTTTTTGCCAAATATGTGTTTCAATAAAATTGTTTAGTTGATTTTATCTTACATTATTTCTTAATTCATAAAATAATGTCAGTGGCGTAAGTAACTTTTCCTCAACATTTTCAATTTCACGAAGTAACGAAACTGACATATATCGAAATATTCATCTTTTCAGCAAATGATTTTGGTTGTTCAAGTAATTTTTTTAAAGTTCAATCTAAATGTCTTATTCACAAAGTGCCGAATTAATAGATATTACCACTTTTTTATTACAGGCGTTTAAAAAATTTATAAATCTTTAATGCCCGATTGCACGGGTGACACTTAAATGTCGCTTAGCTTAGGCTACGCTTAAATTTAAGTACCACAAGTTAATATCCAAGGTGTCACTTAAAATTTACCTAGACTCCGCTTAAAATAAGCCGCACTTCTCCTCGGTTTTATCTGCGCTGAACTATTATGCTAACCGTCAATCAACGGGTGACATTCATATTATTATTATTATATTATTCTTCTATAAACTAATAATTAAAGATGTATTTTGACCGATTTTTCTACAATGATGATAATGATGACGTTATTTTAAGCGGAGCCTAGGTAAATTTAAAGTGACACATCGTATATTGACTGGTGGCACTTAAATTTAAGCGTAGCTTACTTAAGCGGAACTTAAGCGTCACCCGTGCAATCGGGCATAAAACGCTCTCCTGAAAAATGACAAAAAGTCAGTTACGTCAGTTCGTGATATTGACGACGATTTAATAAATATACTATTAATAATATAATATTATTTATAGATAGTATACTTGTTGTTAAGGTTGATAAGATTCATATGCAGTTATTGTTACGGTGAACTATGCATATTTTCTAAAAGTAATAGATGTTTTAATTATTTTTCGCACATGTATTTTAACTATTCTTATGCCAAGATTTGAAAAAAACCAATTGCGAACAACGGCAAAAAAGAATATTTTTTTTGTTGACCAGTGTTATTAATTAATCTAAATAATCACAAAATTATATGGATCCATGTTTTCTTCTTGTGATTCCAAATTTTCTTATATGCTTTAATTAATTGAACTTGTTCCCATAGAAACCATTTTATTTTTTAAAGGCTTTTTTTGTATGTTTTTCAAAGGAAAATAGGGCAAAATGTATCTCTTGACATTAAACTTTTATTATCAATGTTATCTTTATAAGTGATAGCTAATTAACAGCACAATAAAATGGAAATATTTTTTAAACTATTGTTCATCTATTGTTCTTTACTTTATAATTTTAAATTATAAATTGTTTTCGCTTTTCAACAAACAACGGATTTGTAAATAAACGATTGTTGCTTCTAGCTAAACGCGAAAACAAGTGTTTAAAGTCTTGCTACTGGCAAGAGACATTACCTATAAATTTGGCTTTAAACTAGAAATCATTAAATTAGATTTCCATTCTGTGATATTTTGTATTAATTGTTGAAAATGTTCGGATTTTTACAAAAACATGAAATATTACATAACTTATTTATTACTATATTATACCAATATACGCGCAATAGAAGAGACATCAGAGTAATGAACAACTAGAAAAAATATAGTTATATCATTTTTGTAGGAAATTTTTTTAACTACCAATTATTTCTGAATGTTTTTCTCGAAAAAACAACTGTTTTTCAAAAATCGATGAAGCCATCATTGGATCAAGGAGGAACTCTCTTAAGACCGTTGTAAACTATACAATTTCTGGTACAAGATTTCTGGTATATGGAAAATTGTGCAATATCAAACACAAAATTGTATGTAAAAATTGAATTATATCGATAATCGCATCCAAATTTTATTAGCCAATATAACACAGGGTGATTCAGAATTGTTGTGCCAATGGCGGAGGTATGACTATCTTTGTTTTCATACAAAATTGTAATAAAATATGACATCCAAATCTCCGTCACTGGTGAATGGTTAAAGCTGGTAATTTTTTGGATTAAACCTACTAATATGCTAAACTCATATACCAAATTTGGTTAAAAAATCTTAGGCCGTTTGGAATTTAAAAATAAAGAAATATCCTTTTTCTTAAACTTTAACACCCTGTATCTCGAAAATAAAGGGCAATTGGACATATGTTTATATAAACTGTTTTTCTTTTTTCGGTCACAGGAATCTACAGTAAACAGTTGGCACAACAATTCTGAATCACCCTGTATATTAATTATCAAAGCATCAAACAATTTCTTGTGTACAGTATTGTACAAGAAATGTTATACCAGAAATTGTATAATCTATGACGGTCTTAACATTAATTAGTACGTATAAAAATTTAACTTGTATAAAATTTTTTTCTATCTTTGATATTTTTGGTAATGGAAATAATTATAACAACTACATGTTTAAAAAGGTACTAAAAACATTTTTAGACTTTTTTTATATAAAAAAATTATATTCCTAATTTAATGTGGATGTTCCATTTACTACTTAATTTATTATACTATTAATTTTAATATACTATTAATTTACATACTTTGTAAATAATTTTCCTAATATTTTGAAAGGTTACTTTTCAAATACTGTTTTTGTAGTGGAAAAAATATAATATTTTAATTAGTTAATCTATTAATGAAGTCAAACAAATGTTTAATTTAACGAAAATTAATATTTTGTATACTAAACATGCAATATCATTGTCCCTTACAATTTTTAACTTCTCGCCATCGATACGGCATTGATTTTATTGATTTTAAAATTATCGTGTTTTCGAAGTTATTCCAGGAATTCTTCAGTGTGTTGTATAAATTATTCAAAATAAAATAATTTTTCTTTTTAATTTTTTGATCTACAATCTTCCAGAAATTTTTTACGGAGTTTAAGTCCGGGCTTTGGAAAGGGCAGTCCCATACATTAATTTTTTCTTTTCGAAACCGACTTGTCTAATACTTCAATTTATGTTTCAAGCCGTTATTTTGTCGATAAAGTGCTTTACTACCATGATATCGTCGGCATAAGGAACTATGTTTGTTTGCAGGATATTTTCATACACAAACCGGTCCGTATTTCCTTTAATCCGATGTATCGGTCCCATACCAAAGCCTGAAAAACGACGTCATACCATGACTGAACCCCCTCTGGGTATCATTGTAGGGCACACATACTGAAAATTCAGTTGTGTGTTAACCGAACGTTGTACATAGTGTACACCATCACTTTTGAACAAATTGAACTTCGATTCATCGCTCTATATTACCCTTTTCCATTCATTGTAAATCCAGTGTCCATGAGAATTAAGAAGTCAGCTTACTCTGTGTTTTTCAGACAGAAAGGGTTTTGTGGCCGACCTCGTGACAAAGAGCTGCATGTCTTGCAATCTGTTTCTGATGGTTCATGCCGTAACGTTTACTTCATAAAGGTCGATTTCCATTAGAACGTCACATTACGACGCTTCACTTCGTTTGGCTTTACTTCAAAATGTAGTTTGATAAAGTTAGCTTGGTATCATATTTGATACATACGAGCCTAGAAGTATCTAATTCGACGCGTCAGTAAGTTTCAATTGACGCGTCCATCGTAGAATTGAAAACGTAAAGCTTGCAAAGCGACGCACAGTAACGCGATGCCTAAGTAGGTACACTCATACTTGATATCAAATTAACTTTATCAAGCTACATTTTGAAGTGAAGCTACGCAAAGCGAAGTGCCATAACGCGACGCTCAAATAGAAATCGACCTTAATGTTTTGAGACATCTGCGAAAATCTTGCTGGAACTCATTAAAAGATTTTGTGGGCACAATTTAACAATTTGTTCATCTTGTTATTTGGTGTTTTTTTTGGCCTTCTTGAATTCTTTCGGATTGTCATCTCTCCTAGTAACTGGTATCGTTTTATTACACGCAAAATAACCGATTTACTTAAACCAAATCTTCTAGCAATTTGAATTTGTTTTCCATCCTAATAATAAAACTGAATTGAATGATTGGTTGAAAGAACACGATATGCTACATCCACCAGGTTTTCAGGAGGCGGGATTCTACACTTAGAAATGTAATAAAATAGGATGTAGTGTAATAAACCACTTACATATCTATTTCTATTAACCATTTCTTGTGGGGTAATCGTTAACGTAGGTACCTATCTCGTTATTCCATGAGAAAATAAAATATTGAAAAAATTTACACACTACGTTCATCCAGCCAGATATTCAATTATGCGGTTTCTCAAATCCAGTGATTAAGTTTTACCTGTTGGCATATTGAAACTAGCCTAAAAAATTAATACAAAATAACTGAACGTAATACCTCAATACCCCAATAAGGGCTACGAGTTTATGATAACAGTTGCTATATATTTTCCCAAGAGAAAAAGTTCCTTTTGTTAAATTCCAGGAATAAGTTTAAAACCTATTGACCTATTTGTTGATGCAAAGACTATTAATACACACATGGACAAAATAGAGTGATTTTAAGAACGTTTGCAAGAAGTTCTTATATTTCTTTCTACTACTGTATATTTTTCCTAGACTAATAGTTTAGTGAAGTACCTATGTGCTCTTTTTCACAGTGACACATAAAAGCGAGCATCGTTCAACTTAGTTTATTCAATCAAATTGAAACAATCCATAAGTGTTCAATCAAAGTGAATACTAAATAATAAAATTCGATCGAAATTTTTCTTTTCGTTCAATTGATTATACAACTCGTATGATTCATTCAAATTGACAAATAGATATGTATTTGTCTTTTGATTGCAAATGAAATCTTCTCTAATTTTTATTTGAAAAATGCTTCAGGTTGGAATTTTAACGCTTGAAAAATTAACACTTCACTTCTTGCCTTCTTCAATGAATTTGTCGTTTTTTTGGTAGTTGTTGTCTAATGAAGTAATTCAATTCTAGGGAAACATTCTCTCAATCTTGATTTTAAATCAATAACGCTAAACTCTGTATTATTTACAAAGTATCACATCAAGAAAATATGATCAATATAAGTGACACTCACCCCTGAATCTTGAATGAGTTTTTGCAAAAATGAAGTTAGTTTTGATATTCTTTTTTAAGATAACTTGTACTATTAACTGTCAACTAGAATATAAATATCGACATTCAAATTTGAAAGAGAAAAACAGTGAATTAAATATTTTGTAAAGGGAAGGTCTTTATTGAAAGAAAACAATAGTAATCATTTTTGTAAAAAAATTAACCTCTTAATTTAACTTAATACTTCAAATAATATTTCCTTATTTTAAAATATGGAAATCATGCATATGTTTTGAAAGTTATTTAACTTTTTGTCAAATATGTTAAGGACAGGATTTAATGTGAAATGTTTTTCCTGAGAAAAGAATAGCCGTGCTTTATTGCTAATAACAAGATTGAACTTTATCTCATAATACACGAATTGTTTGTAGTCATTAAAATGTGTCATATTTTAATGAATAAAAAAATAAAGATTTTATTGCTAAATATATGATTTCTCCAAACTTTTTTATTTTTTTCTTTGAAACCATTTGAATCCAATGAGAAAATTGTCTGTTTTCATTATACTAGAGCTGTAGATAACTAGCTTGAGGGAAAAGCCATCAGTCATTTAGATTACTCTACGGAATGTTGAATAAGCACATACAGTAATTTCTGAGAATAAATTTCTTAATTATTTTTAAGTTAAAAAGGTCATATTTGAAAAAAAATCGTAACGGCTTCCTCTTGTAAATACAAGATAAATCATAATTTTGTTTAGTAGAGATATTTTTAGACGGAATTGTAATAATCGGACGATTGATTTATTCATAAATAATAAGCTAATAATAAACATGAAAAGTTCTAAATCAAAAAACAGCATTTAATAAAAGAGCATTAATTATTTAATAAAAACATATTGTAAAAGGAAAAATCATTTAGTTAAAGTTAAAATAAATATTAATATCTAGGAAATATTATTATATCGTTTTGAAATAATGTTATAATATTTTTCTTGATAACTACAACTTATTTAAAAAATATTGCGTTTTGAAAGGAATCCTAGAGAATATTGAATTTGAAAATGATTAAATACATAAAAGATCAATTAAATACGTGAAAGACTTAAACATTAAAACAAAAGAAACCCCTTACTTTTAATATTACAAATGAGGCGTTTATTTGAAAAACAACACATATCCATATTTATTAAAAATTGAGTTAATGCCTAATGTACTATCGGCTCCAAAACTGGTTGACCACATTGAAAATAAAATCGCTTGCTATGGGGTCTTTACTTTTATGCAGCTGCGAAAATCAATTTTTTTGTCATTTACCGACACTCAACATAAATGAAAATACCGCCACTTAAAAAATTCTAATTCTTTTGATTTATTTACCGACACTAAGAAGCTGAAATCGCGACACAGGTGTTTGTACTGGTCGGTAACGCTGACTTTTTAGGCCAGTAACAAAAAATGTCGGTATTTTGAGATACATCAAAGGGGTGTCGGCACGTATTAGTATATCTATGAACGGTGGCTCGGAATAGCTGTCAAGCGAATTTCACCCTTAGGGTGGTCGACCACTTTTGGTGCCGATAGTACATAGTATAGCATTTTCGGTATCCTGTGCGAGAACCTCAAAGCTTAAAAACACCATTTGTTCAGGAAAAACGAATGCTGAAATACTGCAGATTTTGAAAAAACAACTGATGTACACGCAGTTATGAACGCCAATATCGTAATTTTAAAGTTGCCGACAATCAAATACTTTTTTCGTAGTTTAATTAGGAAAAACACATAGGCTGTACTTTTATTCTCCTTTTAGTTAGTAAAAAAATGGTCAACTTATTATCCCGATAATAAACGAGCTAGACAGTTTTTATCGATTTTCCAAAAAGTTATACTCATGGACATATGTTGTTTTTCAAATAACCACCTCAAATGTTACTAAAAATCAATTATTGAACGATCACAACGCTCTTGTTCTTTTTGGGTTTCAATACCTCCCTCTGTTACCCCTTTCCATTAGTTTCGGGTATGACGGAACCCATTCTAAATGAATGCATAATAATGAATACGTTTTGAACCAAGTATTTCGTAACGCAAAATAGGTTTTGTTCCAAACAAAAATTTTAATGACACCTTTAGATAGAAAATTCAACCCTTTGACGAAAACTAATCGACCTATTTTATACACCTGTGTGCAAAATAATAGCACCAACCTATTGGTTTGTTTTAATATCACGATAAAAGTTTAGTTTAGTCAAAAAACAAATATTTTTTATTTTTAAATAATAAAATACAACCAAATACAACAGAAATACATAAAAAAACGTTCGCAGTCTTGTTACGTGTTATACACATCAGCCTTTTTCAAGAGATAACCGTATAACAAGATTTAAAAAACTATGGTTTTCTCAAAAATTTGGATTAGTAGTTAATAGTATAACCTTTATTTGTTAAAACTGCCAAACATCTGCGATGCATAGAGTCAACCAATCGTTGAAATCGCTCTTGCGGAATGGATGCCCATGGAGCCCTAACAATTTCCCATAGCTGTTGAGTACTAGTCGGTTTGTTATCAAAAACAGCTTTTTTAACATCTCTCCACAAGTTCTCAATGGGATTTAGGTCGGGAGATTGGGCTTGCCAATCTGTACCCCATTGGTTTGAAACCACTGTTTTGCCATACGACTAGTGTGCTTGGGGTCATTATCTTGTTGTAGTACCCAACGTAACGGCATATTCTCCTCTGCAAATGGAAGCATGATGTTTTGCAAGATATAAACATATATACTTGGGCAACCATTTTTTCTTTTATCCAATATATGGGACCTGGCCCATAATAAGAAAAGCAACCCCAAACATTGATTTTAGCTCCACCATGTTTGACTGTTTTTATAGTAAATTTTGGGTCATATGGGACATTTTTTGGCCTTCACACGTATTGTCTTCGACCAGAAGAACCACATAATACTATTTTCGATTCGTCTGTCCACAAAATATTTCTCCAAGCGGTAGCTGGCCATGTTGACCGTTCTGTGGCCCATTCTTTACGTTTGTCGACAACAAGGGGGCCTTACGAGGACTTCTAGCTTCTAATTTTGCATTTATAAGGATTCGCCTTATTGTTGACGAGTGTACAAGTAAGTTTAATTCTTGTTTAATCTTACTAGCTGTAGTAAAAGGATTTTGACGCGCCATAGCAATAATTTTACGTGTCTCTATCCGTGTGAATTTTTTCTTTCTGCCTCGAGTTTCCGGCTTTTTGTGCCATTTTTTTACATTGACGATCATTTTTTTTGAAAATCCTATAGTTTCTCTTATGAATTTGAAAGTTTTTCCTTCTGATAACAGCTTTTTGATTAGATTGCGTTTTTCTTCTGAACAATGGTGTCCTCTCCCCATTTTTAACCTATTTAAAGTGAAATTCATATTCGATTTCTATTATGACTTATAAATACTTACTCAGTATTAATATGTTGTGTTAGAAAAAAGTCTGATAAAAATTTTTTGTTCGTTTTATACACATTTATTTCTTTTGGTGCTATTTTTTTGCAAGCTCTAATATGTTACACAGAAGTAAAAATTTAGGTCTTTCCCCAGACTTTTCAAGATTGCAGCGATACCATCTATACGTATTTTTCTTAAACATATTTTACACATATTAGACACAGAGGGCGATGAAAACATTACAATGGGGCACAAGTAAAACTGAAAACCAAATTTCCAGTACCGTGGTGCTATTATTTTGCACACAGGTGTACCTCATGTTTCCAAGTAGCGATCGTTATCTAAAAATCAATAGTATAAATTTTCATAGGTAATGATTCGTTTTCAAATATTCGTATAATAATCATTTTAATAACTTCATGCAAGGAAAAAATACTATTATAGTATATATAATACATTTTGAAATAAATTTAAGAGAGTATGATAACTGAAAATGAGATATTATAATATGTTCATATATATATGTTCATTAATATATATATATATAAGTTTCCTTTGGAAGAGATATTGGCAGTAAATTGAAATTATTATAGACCATGGACTATAATAATCTGAAAAAATTCACATAAATTTTGATCGAAATGATCTACCTTCGAAAAATATTTTTAACTTTGGAACATTTTAAGTTATATTGGAAGTAATTGTAAATTTTCTTAGTTTAAAGGGAACTCCCCATTTTTTGCGTTTTTGGATTCGTCGTCAAATTTTAAGCCCAGTTTATATAAAGTATGTTATGGGTAAAATTTTTCGTTTTTTAGTTATTCCGGAAAATTCAAAAATTTTGACAGCTGTATACTCCCACGAAAATCGGTGTTGTCCCTATCTGCTGCAAATTTCAGAATCGGATTTCTGGAACTCCGAGAGGAATTAATAAGTTACATTTTGACGTATTTTAATTTTTAAGAAAGGCTTTCTCAACCCCTGAAATATGACTCCAAAGTTGCATGATTTCAAACGTCAATAATTTGCTCATTTCAAATGAAAAACCCCAACTTTTCCGACGGCATCGTGTTCAGAATTTAAAAATTTACCATTTTTTTATTTTTTATTTAAAAATGATTTTTTAATTTTTTTCTTATTTTTTTTGTTTTTTTTTTATTTTTATTTTTGAATCATTTTTGAACACGATGCCGTCGTGAAAATCCAAAAATTTCATTTCAAATAAACAAGTTATTAATGTTTGAAAACATTCAATTTCGGAGACATATTTCGGGGGCTGTAAAAGTCTTTCTTAAAAATTAAAATACATCAAAACGTAGCTTATTAAGTCCTCTTAGATCCTCAGAAAATCGATTCCGAAATTCACAGCGGTTAGAGCACAGCACCGATTTCCGTGGGAGCCTGCAACTGTCAAATTTTTGAATTTTCCAAAATAACTAGGTAACAGTAAATTTTAGAAAATAAGGCATTTTACTAGCTTAAAATGTGATAAGAAATTCAAGAATTAAAATAAATGAAGGGTTCTATTTAAAATAAGGAAGTTGCCAACTATTTTCGATATGATTGGAAGTGCCATAAAGTTGAAAATATTTTCCAAAGGTATATTAGGTCGATAAAGATTAATACGAATTTTTTCAAGTTTTTATAGTCAATGGCTCTCCAAATACTTCTAATGTCTCATTAAAAAAAGACACCCTATATAATAATAACAATAATACTGTAAACCCTTCAACGTATATACACTATCCGACAATAGTAGATTGAGAAAAAATTCTGTTATCCGCCATTTTCAACTGATTTTGTTCAAATTTTGTAGAATAAAGATTCAAGGCAAACCTCAGTTTACGTGTTCCATCAATTTTTGAAAGGTTCATTTTTAAAGTGCTTTTTGGGGTCTTAGGAAAAACTCTGTTTTGGAAACTTTTATGGTGGAATTTTCTTGCATATGATTATTAATATCTTCTAGGATGGATTTTTTTAAATATATTTTGAAAATTTGATCAAAATCGAATCACAAATAAAGGAGGTACAGAGTTTTAAAATCGCCAAAAATGACCCAATTTAATTCTGTTTGAAAATCGTCACTTTTTCGTGTTTTTGAAAGGCCCTTATTTGTGGTTCGATTTTGATCAAATATTCAGACTATATGTAAAAAAATCCACTCTAAGCGATTATAAAATTATATTAAAAAAATTCCACCACACAAAAGGTTTCCAAAACAGAGTTTTTTTTAAGACCTCAAAAAGCACTCTAAAAATGAACCTTTCAAAAATTGCTCGAACACGTAAATTGAGTTTTGACTTGAATTTTCATTGTACAAAATTTTTGACAGAATTTTGTTTCGGCTGTCGATCCACTTTTGTCCTATACTGTATATTCAAGAAAAAGCCGAACCTTACTGTGAGGGCCGTGCATATTCTTAATTCTAAAAAACCATTAGGATCAATCGGGGTAATTGAAAATGATTTTTGTAGACTTTATTTTAAAAGTATCTAAAAAAGTGTGAGAAATTTAAAATTTTCCCTTGCTAAGTAGTTACTTGCAGATTTATTTGTTACAATGTATAGATAAAAACATAAATATTTTGGTTGAATTAGAAGTAGGTAGAGATTTTTTTAATATACATATGTCGATTTACTCCATGAATGTTTTCATTCGCCCCATCGCATTGAGATTAATGAAAACAACTTGATTTTTTTTATGAATGTAAGCTAAGCTAGCAATATGGCTAAGAAAAATAGTCTGTTATATGTTTTTCTAATTGTTTTTTATTTTAATTATTATTTTAAAGATTAGTTAGAAAATTATAAAGATTTAGGATCATGATGATAAACATTTTTTCAAAAAAAGATAGTTAATTGATGCAAAGTACAAACAAAAAATAATACGAAAAAATAAATGAAAATTTACACTTAAAATTAATTCCTTGGAGTAAAAGAAAAAGTTTCTTTTTACTTCAATGTTATATATGTCTTCATTTACCTCAATGTGACGGTATGTATAGGGTAAATGAAAACAGCTTGCAGTTTTCACTCCAACGAAATTTTTATCCTCGAAAACAACATGTAACCAGAACAATTGTTTAATGTAATATGCATATGTTTAAGTAAAAAATATAAATATATTTATTAACGAGAAAAAATTTTTTTGCTTGGCTCAACAAAGATAAGTGTTAAATTATAATGTTATAACTGATTTAAATCAACTTACTGTCACTGCACATATAAAACATTCCAATCAGTACTATTACTACAACCAAAGGAAACGTCCCTAGATGAAAACGCTGTCTTTTTAAATAAACAACATGTACTATTTTCATTTACCCTGATTGACCCTACACATCGTGTTCAAGAATTAGATTCTTATTTATCTTTCAGGAAAAAACGTCTTGTAGAATATTACCAAAATTAAGTATTGCCGAGGAAAACCGTTATTAACAAAAATAATAAACATATTAAATTAAAAGTAACTATTAACTTTTATTGAAAACTCAGGTTTCAGAACTTTTTACATCTAGAGCCACGAATAGTTAAAACTCATTATCTACATATCAGGAAAATGTGTGCTGTCTCTCCATTTATTTAATTTCAAGGTTTTAAAAACATGGAAAAATAACCCATCAATGACAGGTAGGTGTATTAATTTTTTCCAATGATGATGACGTAAGGGCCTGAAAAAAGAACCTAACCGAACCTTGTTACGTTGTAACCCAACCTTGTCCTACAAATTCGAAGAAATAGTATTCTTGAAATGTAGAACGTCTTGTTAAAGACTAATAATCGTAAGAACTTTTGAAAGTGTTAACACAGTAAAATTTAAAAATGGCAAATCTACCACATTACTGCACTAGGCATGAACAGTATTTTGTTATTTGTGTCTTGCAGAGTGTAATGGTGAAACCCATTGATGTTCATCGTAAAATGAAGCTAAAATATGATAATTCATGTTTGTCACTTCATCAAGTCGACGCTCGCAAATAAGAAGATCGTATCTCGATTTTTTCAAAAAATGAGTTAAGACCACTTTCCTATATAAAATATATTCTTTTTCAATTACATTAACACTTTTCAACTTTCTTTGAAGAAATATTCACTTTTATGAAAAAGTATTTTTATCGTATCTAATCTGCATTAAAAATTTCCCTAAATATTATCGTAACAATAGTTACAATTTCATTAAACGGAATAGTGAGAAAATAATTTCATCGCATCTAAAGTTACAAGAGTTCATCCATTAA
>JABRWK010000358.1:25254-40220 GCA_013372445.1 Hypothenemus hampei | reverse complement strand
TTATACAGGGTGTTTCATAATTGAATGTCAATATTTTAAGGGGTGATTCCTGAGACTATTTTAAGAAAAAAAGTTCTTATAAACATGGATCCGCAAAAACCTCTTAATGGAGCTACAGCCTTTCGAAAGTGGCCCCCAAGAAATGGTTATTATTTAATATCTCAGGAACCCTTGGAGATGCAGCTATGCAACTTCGCATACGAATTATTATTAATAAGGGCTACTATTTTACAATATTGATCAAAACTAATTTGAACTGTAAGCGTGCGGTACCGAAGGTGTGGTTATGCTTAGTTTACGTACTTCTATCTTCTCAGGTTTCGCACGCCTATGGTTCAAATTAGTGTTGGTCAATATTGTTAAATAGTAGTCCTTATTAATAATAAATCGTACGCGACGTTGTATCGCTGAATCTCCAAGGGTTCCTGAGATATTAAATAAAAACCATTTTTTGGGGGTTACTTTCGAAGGACCGTAGCTCTCTTAGGAGACTTTTGCGGGCCCATGTTTATAGAAACTTTTTTCTTAAAATAGCCTCAAGAATCGCCCCTTAAAATATTGACATTCAATTATGAAACACCCTGTAAAATGTTCTATTGTCTGGATATTGTTCTATTGTGTGGATATTGTCAGGTAGCGTAAAAATAGGTTCATATGCATTGGCCCTAGGAGTACATATGTATTGTAGTTATATTAGAGGATAAGAGAGGCGGTAAGTCTAAAGTGACTTGATAATACTTGATAAAATCCAAGAAAGTAGGTACATAAATTATTTAACAAAACTCTTATCGTTATACTGCATTCAACATCCATTGGATATGGACTCATTTTTTTCGTAAAGTTCTATTCCTATATATACAACGTGGCCTATAATAGATGCCTTGCAATGTTAAATTTAAAGGGCTTAATTAATTTTAAGATTTCACGTTATTATATTGGAGTGGCTGGCTCAAATTTTTGAAGAAAACATACAGATCATATTAGTCCCGGATTTATCCGTCCTAGATGAAAGTATCCTGTAAGGGTTCCTGTCTAGTGTCAGATGAGAACGCATTGATTGACCTAATGGTCAATGAAACAGATGAGCCATTAGGGATAAGCTGAGTCCCGGAGCTTAAAATAGCAGTTTAGTGGAAGATGAAATCACGAATAAAATTATTCTGACTCTCTTAGATAGGAGATTGAAGCGATGGACCTGCCCGCTATCACTCGGGAAAAAACCTAAATGGAAGAATCCCCGATAAGGCCTCGAAAGAGGATGAATCAAATTAACCACGAAAACTAGAAAGAAAAAGAACAATGTATACATATACGAACGTGGAATGTTCAGGGAATCGTCATAAAAACTGAAAAAGTTTTCAGAGAAATGAAAGAAATTAATATGAGTGTTGAAGAAATAACAGAAACAAAAAAGAAAGGACGAGGAATAGAAGAAAAGAATAACTAAATTTTTACCGATTGTACACAGGATAGAAACTAAACTACCATATTAAAAGGATTGATTCTGCATGAAGAAATGTTTCAAAAACTTAATACAAACTATGATCCGAAAATCCTTCTTAAAGCAAATAGCACAAGCCCTTTGAATATGGCGGCCAAAAGGTAGTTTTTATGTAATATCATTAAAACTATTTTAAGTACAGTTTTCAATTTTGCTGCGATATTGGCTATTATTAGTTCGTACTTTCAATAATTACCAAACATTTGATATGGTATAGTTGGGGGAGGGGCGCTCTTGATTTTCAGTCTTAAGTGCTTCCATTGCCAATTTTTAACATTTTTTGTTAAGGAATATGACTATCTGATATTTTTTACGTAAAAAACAGACGCTTGTTTTAGATGCAGTATTTTCGAGAAAAATTGAGTTGAATGTTTCTGTGTTTTATCGTTGCATCGCGGCGCAGTTATAAAAAAATTTCGAAGCGAACCATTATATTACTGTCTTTTGTTGACAAATGTAGCAATCAATTTAAAACTATTCATTATTCATCATTTTATAGAAACCTCCTAACAGTAAAAATGAACGTGCACATAGCGAGGTGGCTATAACCATTAAGAGACGATATAAAAAGAATATTAAGGTGACAGAATGTGTCCGTTGATTCACAGTAATGCACAAGTCAAGATTTTCAAAAGCTGCCGTTGCTGAATGTGGCTTCGTGTAAATTGAACATTCCCTTATAGTCCAAATCTAACCCCTTATAACTATTTTTTATTTGCAAATCTCCGAATTTCCAAAACAAAGTGCTAAAGGGAAAAAAATTTAGAGGCGATGAACGTCTTCTAGTAGCTGTTGGAAGGCTCTTTGGAGACAAGCCAAATGAATATTTTCATAATGGATAAAAGATATCATTGAAACGATATAATACTTGTATTCAAAAGCAAAGAGGTCTGTATTGAAAAATAAATTATAGCTGCTGTTCTAATCTTTTCTTTATAAAAACGACCTTTCGAATACATAATGGCATGGAAACGGCATTATCAACATAGGATAGAAATTTTTTGACCAAATTTGCCAAAAACGTTTTAATACTTAATGAGTTAGCTTCTCCTATTAATTTCACACTCCCTTACTCTTCGTAGCATTGATTTCAGTGAGTGGTTAATGTCTCTTGGAATATTTTATCCTAAGCAATTTACAGTTCTTGCCGAAGGGCTTCCGGTCTGCAGAAGATTTGCTAGATTTCTTAGTATTTCCCAAAATGTTCCACATACTATATTCAATGGGCCAGAGGTACTAGAGAGTAAAGGGTGAACATGACAAGAGCGTTACATGGGCCTCTTCGAATCGGTATAGAGAAGTTCTTGTTATATAGAAACGAGCATTATTCTACTGAAAAAGCAGATATTCAAGTTGCAGAATATATGGAAAAATACTATAAAGCTCAACTACCTCATTAAAGTAACACAGATATTTAACGTTAGATCAATAACTTATGTGAATTATCATATGCTATATTTCCTATGCTGAAGCATAATACCATAAACCCCACAATTTGATACCTTTAATTCAACATATACTAAATTGAATTGAACATTGAGTCATTCCGCAGATTTTAAACATCACCCTACACATTCCAGGTTTTAATGTAATGTATTTGGAATCTATATCACTTCAAACGTTGCTATCGAAGTGGCGTCGTAAGTGATAGCACAAACTGTGAACTATAAGATAGCAAGCCAAAAGCTCTGATTTTATGGTAAACTATTGCAGGACGACTTTCCTTACTTAACAATTGATAAATAACAAACGTTCTAAAGATAATAAACGTCAAAAAACCTTAAATAAAAATGGCAGTAAAGTGTAAAAGGAGGAAAAGATAAAAATTAACCGAAATTCGCAAATCTTTACTCGCTTTTTGCTAATAATGTTGTTATTACAAGAAGTGTCAAACAAATCACTTGATTCAAGGGAACGGGGGGAATTTCGAAATAAATTATTAATGTTGAGTGGAAAGTTTTCAAAAAAAAATTCTCTACCTTATCGGTGTTGTTGTTAAGTACATGCATAGAAAACCGAACTTTTGGTATAGCTTAAAAGAAAATAAAATTTACACTGTTATTAGTATATTAGTAACATGTATTTTTAAGTTTGGTGGAAGGCGATTTTTTATACCTACTTTAAAAAAGTTAGTGCAGTTGAATAATAAAACAAAAAAGCTTGTGGTCAAAATTCTCTTCCAATTAAGTAAAATTAATGTTCAAGTTTTTTTTTGAGGAAACTTCTCAAAATTATGATTGCCCTTATCCCAAAGATTAGATCGTTATATACATACTAACGTTGCGTTCACTTTTTTTATCCGAATTTTCTGAACTGACAGCATTTATGGATTAAAGGCTTGAACTTTGAGTAGCTGAGCAAAATTAATGGACATACTCGTTAATTAAGTTGGAAAACACCCCAACACTCGACATACCGTTGGAGCTATCGTGCATGACTGGAACTGGAACTAGTAATATATCTACTTTGGAAAACTCGATTAAAAATGGCAAAAATAACAGAACCGAACTGAAGAGCTACTGTTTAATCTGTTGCTACAACCGATTGCTGTTTTACATGTTTCAGATCAGGTGGCTATTTTTGGCCGCTTGATTTGGCCCGATGCCAAAATTACTATAAAATGGATAGTTTGGCCTATTTATTTATTAATTCATCAACGTGCCGGGAAAAAGAACATAGTGATAGTTAACAGTGATTATATGTAAAACATCTAAATAGTATTTCAAAATCATACTTTTGAAATTAAAAAGTTAATTTTAAATATTCGAAATATATTTTTAATGAGCATCCTTACGAAAAGGTCATATTTTAAATATAGAACGGGCCTGTGTTTATAAAATATTCTACAGGAATTTTATGGTTCAAATCCGATGTTGGGTCGGGTTGAAATAAAACAAAAATGTTACGATTCGCGATCCTTCAAATGAAAATCAAAAGACGCACATGTTTTCTGTCTGTTTGCTGCCGCATTCGAAAAATATCTCCAGACATTTATTTGCTTTCATGAGCAAGTAAAAATTTGGCGGGCTCTTAAGAAGGCGGCGGTAACTAAAATCAGTGGCGTGCCTATCGAGTCCAATAAATTGTGATAATCCACTGACGTTGAATCTGTTATAAGTTGAACTTGTCTATGTAGAAGACAATGAAATAATTACGTTTCTATGGCAACAAAACATAAATGTTGAGTGACCTAGCAAAAAGTACACGTTTCCAATAACTTTTTTATTGTACATAACTAGAATAAATATGGACAAACAAAACTTATTTACAAAAATTCCATCAGATATATTCATTCTAGTTTCAAGATAAAAGCATTAAAAAATGGTAATGGGGGTTAAGTGCTTTCAAATGTTTGTTAATTTTAATTGTAAAGAATCGCGCCAAAAAGTTTAAATGCTACCAAACAAGAATAAAAAATATGTATTTAAATTATATGTGAAAAAATCGTAAAATGGATTATAGAACCAACACATGTTTATTTGAAAGGGGAAAGGGGGAGATTTACAAAAATCTGTAACTACTTTTCATATTCCTTTGTCAAAAATTGAGTTCCTTCCTTTAAAGAGTAAAATTATCTATTCAAGATTATGAATAACCTTGAAGACCTACTTCAGTGTTAATTCCAGAAAACATCGATTCCAATGTTGATCTGATATTATCCGGCCGTTGAATTGGACTAAAACGTATAGCTACGGCTAGAGGATATTTTATATGTATAATATTGTTCACCACATGGTTCATGGTCACTTGCCAATGAAAAAACTTTCTGCGAAATGCAGTAGAGTGTATCGCGTTCAATATGAGTTCCAGATGAATGTGATACGAATTTTTCAAATGAATTGTCCATCTAGATAATATCTGGGTACATTTCCATGACCTCGAGACGAAACAGCAATCAATGAAATAAAAACATTCTTCATATCCAAAACCATAAAATTTCATATTAAAAACCTGTTGGAAAAGTCATTGGTATAATTTCTATTAGGAATAGTTATGAAATTGTGCACAAAAATATTGAAAAGTACGCAAGGTATTTTTTTACTAGACAACGAAGCATCATACAGGTCAAGCATTATTATTAAGTAAATTAGTGTTTTGGAATTCGAATTGGTGCCACACCACCTTTATGCTAACTGATTTAGCTTCATTGGATTATTATTTCTTTCTTAAACGGAAGAAAAGTATATTAGGTACTTTCTTCAACTAAACGTGAATGAAATTGTGGAAAGATAATTTGCAGATTAAGAAGAATATTTCTTGGTAGATATAGAGACATGTCAGATTTATAAAGTGTATTGAAATAAGGCAAGCCTTTGCAAAAAAATGTAACTTTCAAGGAGTTCAGAGAAAATTTATCAATACTCTTCGTAAGTAATATTTAAATGCAAAAACTACTCAACTTCTAAAAAAAAATGTTCAAATAATTCTTAACATCGTATTTCTGTGAAGATTTTTGTACACCATTTTATAGTACTACTTCAACGTGTAATTCACTTACAAATGCTAGTTAAGCAGTTTTAAGACTACCATTCCTAGAATTCTGATCATAATTGAGAGGGTCAGAAGAAAAATGTAATGTAAGCGACTCTTTTTTGGCATTGTTTTGTCGTGAAAAGTCATTTTTGGACCAAGATATGTACTCTAATTTTTATGAAACTTGCACCGTTAGTACAATTTCGTTTTGTATATTGTTAATAACAATGCACAATATAAAATAAAAATAAAAAATAATAAAACAATTGAAAAAACGACAGGTGGAATTTATACAAGGATTTTTTAAGGTTAAGGATTGGCATTTGGTACAGAGTTGAATGCTTAAAATGGATTATGTAAATAATTACAATATATTTATTTACCTTTGTAACAAATAACGAATGTAGAGCGTTTTCAGCTGAAGTATTTTTAATTTATTTGCCTCGAAAACTTTGTTTCTGTTGGTATTTAACATTTTTGCTTTTCAAAAATGCAATGAATTTCCAATTTTTGTATTTTGAGTCTGACAATCATATAAAATTTAAAATGCGATTCTCGTTTTCAGTTTGCTATCTCTCTCGGATAAATTAATACGTTTATAACGATTGTTTTTTATTGCTCTGTGGCAGGTTAGTAACCAGTCAGAAGCAGCTATTTCAGAACAGAAAAATTTTTAGAATATAATGAGTCACTTTTTTTGTTTTGAAATAATGATAACAACTTTTAATTTTCTAATGGGTTCCATGTTGAATTTTTCTAAATTTAAAATAGACGGAAAATTTTTTTTCCTAAAATGTGATACCGACCATCTAAAATATTTACATATAGGGTGATCTGATTTGTTTCCGACAAACTGAAATAGGTGATAGATTTCATCATTTTAAGCAAAAAAGTTCCTATGAACATGAGTCCTATCTCGATCAGTGACGGAGTTAGAGGATTACACAGGAAAGCCTATCTTTCTAAATTGCCTATTAGTAATTTGATTTAACTGAATTTATAAATTAATTAATTTATGAGGAAACTGAACAGAATTCGATCAAAACGCAAGAGAGACAAAATTTAGGCCATAAATTGGAGAAGTAAAAAAAATATAAAAATTTACCAGTAGCGTACGGACAAATTTTTCTTAAGGATTTTATAAACCAAGACCTCGGAAAATGTAACACTCTGTAGAGTAATTGGAGAAAATTTAGGCTTATATTAAGCAACCCTTGATACCTAATACGTCTATAAAATTTGAAAGCTCTATCTGCAGTATGAACTTTTTTGCTTAAAATGATGAGATCTATCACCTGTTTCGGTTTGTCGGAAACAAATCAGAACATCCTATATATTTCATATGAGATAATAATAATAATAATAATAATTTTCCTCAGTGGGGGAGTACGAAAGCCTTACGGCCAACTCATAATAAATAATAATAACATTTTTTCATCCAACAAGAAAACTGCAAGTGTNCGAATTAACCTTACCACCCCCTTAAACTGCTACAACTTTTTGTGCTACACTGTTGTCATTTTGGACTAGAAATATCGATTTTAAAAAAGTATACCTCATTGAAGTCACTAGAAGCAACGATTTCTGAGAAAAACGCATCTAAAGCTGTTGATGTATGCCAATTATTCAAAAGCGCCAAAATTATTAAAGCTTTTTTTTTAAAATTAAAATAAATTTAAATATTTTTGAGTATTAAATTTTATTGCATTAATAAGTAATATTTGTGACATTATTCATGTCCAAAGTGACTAGCGTATTTTTAATTTTTTTCAGACAACAAAATTATTAAATACCTTACATGGATGTCTTACTTTTATCTAAATATAAAAATAAGGACAGAACATACACAAGGATTATTTGGTTTTAGTCAAAATCTGAAATATTTTGCGAAATTTAAATCTTCCAAAACCAAAGACAAAAGGTTTAATAAGTTTTGCGCTTTTGAATAATTAGCATGCATCAGTAGCTTTAGATGCGTTTTTCTCATAAATTGTTGCTTCTAGTGACTTCAATAAGGTTTTTTAAGCAGGAAGGGTAGGAAAATCGATTTTTCTCGTTCAAAATGACATACAGTGTAGTACAAAAAAGTTGTAGCGGCTTAAATATTATATTCGAAGTGTCACTAGTGGCGCCCCTAGAAGATCAGATTAAACAAAAAAGTCAACAAATTCGAATTTCTCGTCCCAAGAAACCTCCCCATATAAAAATTTCATAAAATTCGGTCGAGCTGATCGAAAGAGAATAAAGAAAAGATAATTTATTTTTTCAACTTTGAGACCCTATAGCTCATTTAGCCGTTATTTTAAGGCATATGTTTATATACATTTTTTTCTTATTTTTGATCATAGAATCCACCATTTCTTTTTGGGCAGCTAATTTCTGGACACTGCGTATATCGGATGTCTTTTAAGAAAGGATCCATTTACATTGTAAAACAAACACGAGATATTAGATTGGGATAAAGAATATCACAAGTAGCAGGAAGGATAGAAAACTATACTTTTCATATATGAGCCTTGTTTTGCAAGATCATCTGATAATCGATGTATGCATTTAGATCAATTCATTAGGAATTTGGGATCGTTCACATCAAACCTAATGTTAGCCACGCATTGTAAGCAAACTTACTCTGAACGTTAAATCAACTTGCATTTAGTAATAGCAAATTGCCCGTTCGGTGTGATCGAAAAATAGAATGTGTATGAAAAAACGGCAAACAGCGAAACGCTCGCTCACAGTCAACGGCTGATAATACGTTTAGTGTGAACGATGTCTTTGTTATATTGAACGGATTAACTTATTGATTTTGAATAGAAACATAACTAGAGAAAGTCATCAACAATGTATTTTTTATTTTCACGATGCCATACAATTCTGTATCTGCAGCAGAGAGGTAAACAATTTTACTCAAGATGAAATTAACAATATTTTTAAATTGCAGTTTTTTTAATTTGCTAATGTGGTAAAAAATGATAAGTTGCGTATTATTGGTTCATCATATTATTAATTTTGAAAATGTAGTATCTTCATTTATCAGTGAGGTAGCATTGACAGTTTCATGGACATACGACTGTTTACTTCTCTGCTACGAATATAGGTTTGGCAAAGCACGAGGAATTGGAGAAAGTCATATTATGAATTTCTCTAATCCCAAGGTTCCCTAATCTTACTTGTATTGAGACATTAACTGTCTGATGAGTATTTGATCTACATTGACCATGATGGTCAAAAACTCTTCGTCGATTAAAAGAACTACTGTTATGACTCCGAATATAAATTGTGCAGGTTGTGGAGAACAATTTAGTAGAAAACATGGAATGGTGTGTGATTGAAGAACGTGGTGAACTATGTTCATCACGAATACAGATGAATCTAATTCACCACATTATTATGAATAATATTCATAACTCTTGACGAGCAGTATAATTATCTGTTAAGGTCTTTAAATTTAAAGTTGATAAATTAACAAAATTATAATAAAAAAAATAAAACGTAAAATAATAAAACTAATAATTGAAATAATTGTGATAAACTGATAATTATATTGAGTGTGAATTTAAGATAAAATTTTTGTTTTAAAGAAATTCTAGCAATTTCTGCTAAGTAAGAGAAATTATTTGATTTATGAAGTGTTTGAATTCCACCCTAAAAGTCCTAAAAGATTTTCATTTATAACAACTTGAGAAAAAAATATATGTACAGGAATTAAGGATATTTTAGCCTTGCAATTAGTATAAAATAGTGGGATGGATTTGTCGTCAATTAAATAGATATAAATTTGTTAGATCTTGCTTAAAGAGCCTGAGATTATCAAAGTAAAGATGAAAATTTATAATGAAAATATCTTAATTAAAAAACATAATTAATATTTATAAAAAATGACTTTTAATATAAATTGTGTCTAAAAGCTTTGAATAGTCAAGAGGCAAAATTGTTTTGTTAAAAAGTATACTTAGGCTGATGAAGAAAGAAAAAAATAAAGCCAAGTAATGGCGTATACACTGGAGCTATATCACCTAAATTGGGTACCGAGTACCCTCTGGTTCTCGCACCCCCACCAATCACCGTGTTGAGGTATTGCAAACTGCCGTTCCTACCGAAAGCCACGCCTTTTTTCTGTGGATTCGCGTTACTGTCTACCACAGAGAATACGCCTCCATTCGACCCGCCATTGGTTAGGAACTGTTGACGTGGCAAACTGCCATATTGTACGTCAATTTGACGTTTGTAATTTGAAGGAGGCGTCTAAAAGAAAAAAGAATAGAATTCAATTTTTTCGAAAATTGTAATTTACCTTTGGTCTAAACGAGTCGTTTTGATATGGCTGCGATGAGGAATCCACATTTCTGGCTCCAATGGGACTGGGCGATGGCGACACTCTTAAGCCCTGACTAGAATATTGAGGAGTTGATGTTAATAGTGGTTGTGATGTGGAAGTTATTCTTGGTATTAATGGAGGTTTTTTGCCTTCGGAATTGTTGTTAAAATGACTATTCCTTAATTCCATGTTTTCTCGTTCCAAAGCTGCTGCGGTCAATTTTAATTCGCTCATTATAGTCATTAATTCCAGTTTCTGAGTTTCCAATGATGACCTGGACAGCACCTCCTGAAAATATTTACTTTGTTGTAAAAATATGTACTTAACTTTGTTTATCTCAAACAATATTATGCATTCTTTTGTATTTTGATCCAGTACATTTTAGTTTTTGTTTAAGAATTTAGTCTTTTTGGTTTAATGGTTTCCTACACATAATTAATTTCTTTGTACTTTATTATTCAACAAAACTGTATTTCATACTGGAAGTATTACTCTGTTAGACTTTACTTAGAAAGGTCTTAGGTATTAGAATTATAATGGATGGTCAGGTTCTGAGATATTCGATTTCATTTCGTGTGGTAAATGACGATATGTGTTCTATTTATATTTTTGTGTAAATAACTAAGAAGTTTTCGGTCTGGAACATTAAAAAATCTGCCTGCGCACATTTGATCTAATAATACGGGGATAAAAAAAAGAGATAGTGACCGTTTTTAGTTTGAAGTAATGTTCGCGGATTTTTGGACATTACACTAACTACTATAATTATTATTTAGGTGAGTATTCATTTTACTTTTCACCTTTACTGATGGTACAATTAAGCAGAATTGCTTATTAAACCGGCAAAAACCAAATTACAAATGATCTTATACAACAAATAGATCTTGGACTCTGAAGAATATTACATTTTTGCAATTTTATTTGTATAAATCAGATAATATTAACCCTATTTTATTCTTGTACTACTAATTGACCAGGTTTAGTTGGTTTTGGATCATTTATCCTGTTAGAATATCCAGTTGAGTAAAAGTTATAATCAGAAAAATCATTTCATCTTCTTTTTGAAGTTGTTTGAATAATCCATTTTGACTTCGATAAAATAAACGGACTTTATTACTTACGAAAGAAAATATTCCTCGAATAAAATGGATCCTCTAGAGTTTTTTATAGTTGGAAGTTTCAAATTCAAAGTTGAACTAGATTACCAAAAATGTTAAAACGACAGTTAAATCTTATTTAAATTTGATATGACAAAGAACAACTGTTGCCTAAAAAAATATAAGTCAATCCACAGCTTGGACCACGTTTTTTATAAGTAAGAATAAGTAAGTAATGCTAGATGTTAGAGGGGTATTCTTGTCCAGAATGGTCGTAATTCCAAAAAAAAAACGATGAATCTTATATGTAGATAGAAGAAAAGGTGAAAGACATAAATAATGCTTTTAAATAATATTGTTTCAGAATATCGTCCCTATAATGGTTTGCAACTGAGGCTTTTTCTCCCTATTAACCGAATTAAATTTGAATTCTTAAACGTCTTTCCAGTTCTTTGTTTATTACTCTTCTAGGTTTAACATCATATTTTAGGATTGTGAATGATTCTTTTAGGCGATAATCTTAGTGTTTTAGAATACACAATTCACTTAAAGATTCCAAAGTAAAAGTTATTGAAAAAAAATTGCTCAAAGTATTTTTTAACATCACTTTAGTGAAAATATATTTTTTTAATTAAATACGTACTCTTTGTAATTTTTCGTCTGCCTCCGAAAGCATTGTCTTCTTTTCCTGTAGAGTTTTTTCCAGATCACAAATTTTGTCCGATTGCGCTTCGATTTGTTCGGTGAGCACTTGAACTTGCAGCTGCAGGTTGTCCCTCTCATATTGGATTTTTCGAAGTTTCTCTTCTTGTTCGCCAGGCTAAACAAAGTTAATAAGAACTTAAATAAAATGTCTCTCGCATACAGATAATGTTTATGTGTATTAAAATGCCAATATAATCTTTCCATTGCAGCAAAACTAGTTTTCTTTCTACCTTAGGGTAAGAAGGTGGGGTCCAATGGAACCCCCCTCTATCACCTCCATAGAAACAACATGGAGGTGGTCCTAGGTGATACGCACAGCACATGTCATGCCTAAATCTAGAACAATCTCCAAAAATGTCTGGATGACTGCCCCTATCCGCATATCGATGATCTCTATGTTCCATCAACATAGGACTACTGCCATAACGTTGGGGATCTGATCTAAAAAAATTCTTGTTTTAAAAAAGTTTTTAAAGCAATTAAAATAGCTAAAAACCTTTCATGTCTACGGTTAAAACTTTCAAAATAACCTTCATAAGGAGAACAACAGTACCCATTTTGAAATTGGCTTAAGCTTGGTTGAAAATCATCTAGTTTCGGAGGGCTTTTAACGTGTGAAGACCTAGATTTTTGATCTCTTTCTTCACGTTTTAAATGGTTGTGTCTTCTTCGATCTAAACTTCCTGGAGCCGACGGCCCTAGACCTCTTCTGGGCGTTTTATCTCTTACTGATCTTGCAATTGGCGGTTTGGTGACAGGTTGTTGATCTAAAACCGCTTCCTCCTCCATTCTAGTCAATTGAGGTGATTGTCTTGGAGGGGATAAAGCCGTTGCTTCTTTACGAATCCATTGAAAATCGTTTGTGCAACGCGTGGAACCAGAATCTGGAAAATAGGCAAATATTTTTAAGTGATAGGTTTTAGTAATATATTGATAAACCTCCTAAGATTCCATTGTTCTGATCTGAAGACGTGGAGGATAAGTCTGAAGTTGAACCCTGATTTGATGCACTTCCAGACCACACTGGAGTACGATCTTTTAAAGTTGTATCGTCTTCGATGCTGGAGTCGTCTTCTTCACAACCTAGAGTATTAGGTCATTAACATACGATAGCACCTTTGCTGAATGCAAGATTTAAAAAAAAAGAATAAATTTCAGTTGATATATCTGGAAAAATTGTTGAATACGTTTATGATCCTCATATGAATACCGACTTTATTGTTTCACATACTAAGGCTCGGTGTAGATGAGCTTATTTTATGTGGAGGTATCGCAACGATGCTGTCGCCGTGCAGACACTATTTTCAGACTGCAATTCATAGGGGCGTACATTCACGCAGCGCTGACGCATATGTTTATCCTAAAATATGCACACTTGCAAGCAATGTTAACATGGATCTGGAATATGAATAATACTTCTTTTTTGAATATTCCATACATAAATACAGAGTGATTTTTAAGTTGATTCTTTTTTTAACAGGAAATAGAGCCCAAAAAAGGGAGCATTTTTTCATTTACTACTTTTTTGAAATATCAAAAATACTGGAGATACATGTCACAAAGAACTTTAGTACAAATACGATTGTGAAAATTTTATTTTTGTTTATCTCTGCTATTAAGCAGTTACCTGTCATCTAATTTTCCATCGTAATTTCGTAATTTTTCAATTTCTTTTTGTGGGATTGCAGGAAATCTATAACTTAAAACACTGCTGGACCCAAAGGAGGAATTGATTGCGCGCATTGAAGAGGTTGCAACAACAATTAGTAAACCAATTTCACTACTTCGCGCGGTGATCAAACCATAGTTATGTTGCGCTGGCCGATGTATGGAAATGAACGGTGATAATTTCAAAGATATTATTTAAATTAGAATAAGTTTAGTTTATTTATTAGTTTAGTTATGTTAAGTGGTTTTAGTTTTTAATTTGAAACTCTAATACTCTGTGTGAAAAGTGATAAATGAACAAGTGCTTATATTTTTTAACTCTACTTCTCTTGTTAAAAAACAGAATCATCATAAAAATTATCCTGTACATTGAATTTACCCTTAATTAAGAACTTGTACATTAAAAGTAGCATTTTTTCGTGATTTTATAGATCTCATAAACAACGAAGTTAAGTTTCAATTTATTTCAATATAAGTTCAAGTCGTTTCATAGATTACTCGTTAAATTGAGCCAAGGTGTGAAGTCTGTGAAGATAATTCTATGATTGCTATGATATATGATATATTTATTTTAGATGTAATAAAATAGTATCTACATACATATGTATGTGTATATACTATATTCTATTTTTAAAGCATGTCTTTGTGGTTGGTCATATGAACTGTATAGAATAATATAGTACTGTGCCAAACATCTACAACGGATTGGTAGCGGTCTTGCAGTCATCGCATATTGAGATTTTACCATTGCTTTATCCCTGTATGGTAAAATAATGCAGGACGACTTCGTCATCCATATACAGGGTGTTTCATAATTGAATGTCAATATTTTAAAGGGTGATGCTACTATTTTACAATATTGATCAAAACTAATTTGAACTGTAAGCGTGCGGTACCGAAGGTGTGGTTATGCTTAGTTTACGTACTTCTATCTTCTCAGGTTTCGCACGCCTATGGTTCAAATTAGTGTTGGTCAATATTGTTAAATAGTAGTCCTTATTAATAATAAATCGTACGCGACGTTGTATCGCTGAATCTCCAAGGGTTCCTGAGATATTAAATAAAAACCATTTTTTGGGGGTTACTTTCGAAGGACCGTAGCTCTCTTAGGAGACTTTTGCGGGCCCATGTTTATAGAAACTTTTTTCTTAAAATAGCCTCAAGAATCGCCCCTTAAAATATTGACATTCAATTATGAAACACC
>JABRWK010000358.1:12817-25224 GCA_013372445.1 Hypothenemus hampei | reverse complement strand
AAAATAGAAGTAATGTTAAGGATCTACATAAAGTTGATGTAAATTTTCTGAACGATCAGAGCAAAATCGTAGGAACTTAATTTTGGATTTTAAATGTTATTATCAGAATGTTAGGGACCTGCGTACCAAACTTAATAATTTATCTGATACTATATTACTAGCTAATTATGATTGTTTATTGTTCAGTGAGACTTGGCTTAATGATAACTTTACTGATTCTGAATTATCTCTAATGGAGTTTGATATTTATAGAAAAGATAGGTGTATTTATGGTACTGGCAAAATGTTTGGTGGTGGAGTATTGATTGCAGTAAGGAACTGCTTTAAGTCTGTAAAACTTGTTATGGATTGCCCTGAGTTGGATCAGATTTTTGTATTAATTAAATTTCAGAGTCAGAATATCATTATTGGTGTGGTTTATATACCACCTTCGTCACCATTGGAGTTGTACAGAAAACATTCTGATTCCGTTGAGAGTGTTAGGCTTCAATTTCCTGATACTCCGATGTATCTATGTGGTGATTATAACTTGTCGGGTAGTGAATGGTTTAATGATGATTTAGGGATTTCACTACTTACCGTGGGAACCTTAAAGGATTGTGCGGAGCATATTTGTGATTCTTTTGGTTATTTGAATTTATTTCAAAGGAATCAAGTTCCTAATGGGCAAGGTAGGCAATTGGATCTGGTTTTTACATCTGAGCATGATTTGTATGTGGAGCCTAGTGTGGATGAGTTATTGCCTATAGATCAATATCATCCACCTCTTAATTTTGAAGTGGTCCTGTCTGATCCGGTGATTATTGGTGACTATGAGTATTACGTTTATGACTTTGATAAAGCTAATTATTTTGATATTTGCTACTCCTTGAGTCTTATTGATTGGAGTTTATTGTTGGATGTTGACAGTGTGGAAGGATCGGTGAAGAGTTTTTATGACTTACTTCTCTCTATTATTGAATATTGGGTTCCGAAGAAAATGGTGAAGCCTAGAAAGTTTCCCCATTGGTATTCGGATGAACTTAAACAAGCTATTTTTAGAAAGAAATTTTTTCACAAACAATTTAAATTGACGAGTGATCCAATTCGCTTAGATGAGTTTAGGCGTGCTAGAGTGAGGTGTAAGTCTTTAAGAGATGAGTGTCATTCTGTGTATATTGCGGGTATTGAGTCTAATATTAATATAGATCCTAAATTTTTTTTCAAATTTATAAAGAATAAAAAGAATAGTGAGAATGGATATCCTAATTATATGTATTTGTTAGGTGAAACTGGGGATAATCCAGGTAAAATTGCAAATTTATTCAGGTTGCATTTTGAGAAGGTTTATGAGATGTTTAATGGGGCTGATCCTGACTTATCTCATATTAGTACGAGTTTGGTCTTTAATTCTGCTGAGATATCTGGTATTGATTTATTTCATAAGCTTGAGGGCTTGCGCTTGTCCAAGACTGTAGGTCCGGATGGTGTTTCTGCACAGTTTCTTTATCATTGTCGTTTTGTTCTTGTCTGTCCTCTTTTGAAATTGTTCAATTTTTCATTGCGAATGGGGGTATATCCTGAAATTTTGAAGATTACTTATGTTGTGCCTCTGTTTAAGAGTGGAGATAAAGCGAATGTTGAGAATTACAGGCCAATTTTCAAATTTTCAGTTATTCCTAAACTTTTTGACTCCTTGGTAACAGACAAGGTGGAGAAGTATTTTGATTTTAATAAATTTTTCTGTGTTCAACAGCATGGGTTCAGCAGGGGTAAATCAACCCTTTCAAGCTTGTTGGAGTATCAGTTTTATATTTTGGATCGGTTTAATAAAAGGCAGCAGGTTGATGCTATTTATACTGATTTTTCCAAGGCTTTTGATAAAGTGCCTATCAATCTCTTGATTGCAAAGTTAGCTAAGGTTGGTATTGGGGATCCCCTGCTCGGTTGGTTTCAGAGTTACTTAACCTCTAGGAGTCAGGTTGTTAAGATTCATAATTCGTTTTCTGATCCAATTCGGGTAATATCTGGTGTTCCACAGGGGGGTCATTTATCTCCCTTTTTATTTAAAATTTATATAAATGACATAGTTAAGTACATTAATTATTGTGAAGTTCTGTTGTTTGCCGACGATCTTAAATTATTTAAATGTATAAGTACTAATAATGATGTTTCTTTGGTGCAAAGTGATTTGGATGGTGTTGTTGACTGGTGCTCAATTTTTGGAATGAAGCTTAACGTAAAAAAATGTTTTTCAATTACATGTTCTAGAATTACTGATCCTGTTTTGTTCGAATATAAAATTCAAGGGGATATGTTGTAGAGAGTTAGTGTTGTTAGGGACTTAGGTGTGATGTTGGATTGTAGATTATCTTTTATAGATCATGTTAACTATGTTGTGAATAGATCATTAAAGATGCTCGGTTTTTTTGCGGAGAAATTCAGTTGAATTTAGAAATACTGGTTCACTGAAGAGACTATACTATTCGTATGTACGATCGCTGTTAGAATATAATTCTGTAATTTGGTCTCCCTCTTATATGTGTCATATTACTCGTATTGAAAAGATCCAAAAAAAATTTGTAAAGTCACTTGTTTTTAGAATTGGCGAGTGTTTTGATTCCAGGAGTTATATGGAGTGGTGCTTGAAGTTTGGCCTACAAACGTTAGAGCAAAGACGTAAAGGTTCTGATATTGTTTTAGTTTATAAATTGGTGAGAAACATTTTAGATACTCCTTTGTTGTCGGAGATCTGTTTTAATGTACCATCAATATTGTTAAGGGATAGGAAATTATTTTATTTAAAGAATGTATCAACAAATTATATGTTATGTTCTCCGATTGCGAGAGCATTATCGGTCTGTAATGTATTTCTTGCTAAGTCGGATTGTGATATTGTTACAGCTTCTCGGAGCTCTTTTGTTAAGAAGTTCAATTATTTTTTGTGAACACTGGAGTTATAAAGTGTTGATGGCTGTTTTGTTATGACATGGGTTGGTTACTTAAGTTAAGCTAAGTAATGCATTGTTATTTCCTTTTTGAGCATTTATTTTGTGACTGTTAAAAATGGTTTATCCGTTAATAAATAAATAAATAAATAAATTACTTTTTTACAAAATTTCATTAAAATCAGTAGGATGTACAGTGGTATTCAAAAAAAACGCATACACCGACTAGAGAGAGAAGTTTGACAATCACATGTAATTTAAATGTGTACCTCGTGTGTTTTCCTCGTAAGTAAGCTGTTAAATTGAGTTACCATGGAAACAAGGATTAATTGTATAACTAACGAAGCAAATGTTGATAAATGTCCGCCTTTAATTGATCAAATTTATGCATTATTCTAATTGTTTTTGGTACTACCCTGTTATTGGTTTTTCCACTTATAGCTGTTCAGATGTTTAGAATTCTGGTTCAAATTCTTGTAAGGTATTAAGATTGTTTTATAGTCTTGGTTTGTTAAAATTAAAAAAAAAAAGATTAATCAGTATGGAGAAATCAGGAGATTGCTCTGATCATTTTACAAGATATCGATTTCCTATCCATAGATTGGGAAATTCAATATTTAAAAAACGTATACCCGTTATGAGAGCAGCACCATCTAGCTCAAATCAAATGTGAAGTAATTTCATCAGCTGAATTTCAGCTATAAATATTCTTGAAATTGATTGCCTAAAATTGGAAACAGTATTTAGAATACAAATTTTTAGGGTTTCCATGGTATGGTTACTGGATTTCAAAGCCTACTTATAACTCGATAAAAACGGTTTCATTATTGTTATTTATCCGTAAGCAATATATTATTATTAGAAAAAGAAATTGGAAGGGAATCTCTCATTTAGATGTCTAATTTCAGACATAGAATTCAGAAGAAATTCAACATATGCCCGTAAGAAGATTAGAAGTTAAGGTTCGTGTAAAAATAAAAAGGACAATTAATAAATGGATATATTTTGACAATTAACAAAGAGCACTAAACACAATCATAAACATTTTTTATTTTGTGTTGAATATTATAAAATTTTAAAGAAATAAAATTGCTTTCAGTAAAAATAATAACAAAAACTAAGGAACTTAAAATTTTTTGGTTTTATACTTGTGTTAAAATTATGAGGACAAATCTTAAATCACAAATTATATTAGTAACGAAATGTTTTTATCTTTCAGCATTCATTTTCCCAGAAATAACTACAAGAAGACCCACTCCATTAACCAAAAAACCAAACTCTCATACCATTAGTGACCTTCTTCTTAACTGACGTTTAGAAAAAGAGCTTTTTCTTTTCTTAATTCATGTCAGTAATACTTTCATCCGTCTGGCCCTAGATAGGCCAGATGGACTGGATGACAAAAATTCAACTTAAGTAGTTGTTATCCGAAACGAATGGAAATATCACTAGCATGATTTAAGAAAAGAAAAAGCTCTTTTTCTAAACGCCAGTTAAGAGGAAGGTCACTAATGGTATGAGAGTTTGGGTTTTTGGTTAATGGAGTGGGCCCTCTTGTAGTTATTTCTATGAAAATGAATGCGGAAAGATATAGGAACCTTTCGGCAAAATACCTCTTGCCAATCTATGCTAAATTATGTGGCGAACACTGGATATTCCAGGAAGATAATACATCAGTCCTCACCAGCTAGTTTGTTAAAAATTTATTTCAGTGTAATAATTTGAAAGTGTTAGTTTACCAGAAAAGAGCCCTGATTTGAACCCCATAGAGAATCTATGGGGTGAACTTGTAAGAAGGGATTAAAAACATGGGCATCATTTTTCGCCGGCTGCTGAGTTGAAGGTCAAAGTTGAAGATGAGTGGTATAAAACAAATCCTCAGCTTGGTTAAAAATTAATTTCTTCAATGCAAAACACAAGTTATTAAAAATAATGGAGTGTATGCCGATTATTGAAAACATTTTGTTATTAATATAATTTGTAATTTATAGTTTGTCCTTATAATTTCTACTCGAATAAAAAACCAAAAATATTAAATTTTTTAGTTTTTGTTATTTTTACAGAAAACAATTTTATTTCTTCGTAGTTTTGTAAATAAAAATGTTTATTTTTGTGTCTAGGACTCTTTATTAATTGTCAACAAATTATCCATTTATTAGTTGCCCTTATAATTTTCACTGGGACCTTACTATTATTGCCTTAAAACTAACCCTAAGAAAAAAACTAATAAATTTGATAAAAAGCTCTTACAAAAGTCTTTTAAAAATATTTAAATTTCAGTCCTCTAAAACAATTCTCTTTTAAAATTATTTTCCAAAAACCAAAATGGCAAGTTTCAATTTCCCTCACATATCTTTGAAAATAGACGGAATTTTAATTTTTATTTCGGATTTTATTGAGTATCAAATTGCACAGCTTTGTCTTCATTTAATCAACGATGTATTTTTCATCATTTTCAAGACCTCTATACAGAAACACTAATTTGTGATATAAACTTTACTAGTCATTATGAGAAAAAAAATAATAAAGAAAATAAATATAGATTTGTATTGTAACGATACTTTAACTCCCCATTGTTTAACTTCTCTAATACTGCCACTATTTTAATTATCATTGAATTTTGATTTTCTGATCATCTTTTTAAAATTACAAAATATTAGATGGTTATATTCACCAATGAAACGGCCAATAATATTACAATAAAAGGTAAATTTTGAGAAAGTAAGAACATTACATGAAAATTTTGTTAAATTTAGATCTACATACCTCTAGATGATCTTGCACTACTTCCACTAATTCTCTCTTCTTCCGTGATAGTGGCAAGACCTTCATGAATATATAATTCTCCTTCACTATCACTGCTTCGTTCTAAACTGTCACTATCAATTTCCTCATTATTTCCATACCCGAAAACTAGCACAAACTCTTCGGGTAGTTTGGCATTTTGACAATTTTCACTCTTACTTATCTCTTTCCCATTGTTTTTTACTTCATCGCTTTTTAAGTCGATCGTTACGCAATTCTTCCTTCTTACCTCACCGTTGCAACTCCGAGATGTTTCAGTAAAAACTGGATGGTTAAAGGTACTGTTCGTAAAACACTCGCTTTTCACTAAATTTTGCTGTTTAGAGTCATCAAAAAAAGTTTTTTCCACATCCTCAGCAACGGTGTTAAAGTCCTGGACAGCGAGCTCGAAGTTGTTCTTCTTGTTGACTTCTTCCTCGCACGCACTTTCACGAGTGTTTCTATTTTTAAAGTCACTTTTGTTAGTGTTTATTATGCTCGTACCGCTTATGGCCTGGCTATTTCTGGACGATGATGACGATAAGGAAGAATTTGGTGAAGTTTCTCGTGTTCGGGGCAGGACGGGCGGCTTTTTTCCTGCCGCCCCAAATTGTTGTCGCGATTGTTTTTTCTCCAGTACGGCCACCACGGCGGCCACAACTGCACCACTTTTGCACACTTCTCTCATTTTTTTTATTTCAACAACAGCGTCTAGAAACTAGAAAATTTTTGAGGCGGACCTAAAAATAAAACGAAAATAAATTTGTGTAATAATAACGAATAACGTTAAAGCTAAGACCAGACTGCAAATGGCAAGCTTAATGCACCATTTCTTAAAATGTGAACTAAAACAACATGAATTTATGATTGTTTCTTGCTTTTCTGTCAAGTTTATCAATTATAACTTATATTGTTTTTAAAATAATTAATTTAACTAATATTTATTTAGATAATTTGAAGCCGCAACCAACTTCAAATTGTTAATGTTGAATTAGAAATTTGTTCCATCGAATTTTATGTAATTAAAAAAATATTAATTAAAAATATTTAATATTATCAGCTTTCACATTAGAGTAGGTACGGTACGGGTTAAATCAATTTATAACATTTTAGTCCAAAAACTACTCTAACGAATTCTACTCTACTATATTCTGGGCACTCTAGTCGAAGTCTATTTCATATAAACAAACAATTTTAAACTTCTCAGAACGCCTTCTTAAAATATTACTAATTAAAATCATTCGACACAAGATCAAACAAAAAACTTCTTTTTTTGCGTTCAAGGTTCTTTAATTAACGTTCTAATTATAATAATGACATACCTTCCACACGAACATTCGATTTGTTGTGTGGCTTTTTTAAGATAGTGTTAATTGAACGGCCGTTATTCATGCAAACAAGGACTAATCTACATATATTAACGTCTCAAAATCAATTTTTATATTGTATTGCTGCTCAACGCCAGCATTCTCCAAGTCTCGATTATTTTTTACCTACACCCATAAAAGGCATCTAAAAATGAATTGTATGTAATAGCAAATGGAAAATAATGACTTATTCGTGTCTTAAAGGAAGTATTACCTGAAATTTATCATTCTACTCATAATAGTTATGTTAATGTCATCGATGTTTATGAACAAAACCCGTACATGGTAGGTGACAGGAATTAATTATTGTCGTTATCTTCTTACAGCACGTTAAATCGAAAGAAATAAAAGAGGCGAAACAAGGGCATCAACCAAAAATTAAGAGGCTCTAAAAATACAATTTTACACTCTATTTATTCTACTACATTTGGATGTTGTCTTTATCCTCCCTCTTCGGGCTCGAGTCATGGTATTTTTAGATGGTCTTTGGTCTCTTAAATAGAAGCGTACACACACAAGATAGGCTGGGTAATTATTTAGCACCCTATAGAGTCTGTCGTTTTCAGGATAACGTGTCAATTTACCGGTCGCCGGGCCCGTAGAGAAGATTGGAGCTTTATAAACTTTTCGCCCTCAAGGAGTTTCACTTGTCCGGCAAGAATTTGCACGGAAAAACTTTCACATACAGGGTAACTAAATTTCATTGACATTTGAATTGAAAATCTAGTTATTACAGGATGTGTCTCGATAAATTACATTCTATTAATGATGCGCATGATCATATTAAGGTGTAACACATTTACGGTAACACTGTTGGAAAAATTAAGCTTTTAAATTTTAAACCAAAAACTCTGTATGCTATTGCATTAAAAACTTCTTAAAGTTCATAATAAAAAATTAATGCTACCTGACAACCTCCTGAAAATGGTAATTTCAACTCAACGTAAAAAAAAATGGCATAGGAGACAGGGTGTTTCAGGTTTTTGTACTAGAACTTTAACACCAGATAAAACTTTTAAACGAATGCAAAAAAAAATTATGTAAATATATGTATGTCTACAAATGATGAGTGCTAACAAACTCAATTAAAAATATCGAGTGTTCAAATAAAATTTTTAAATATAAGACTGTTGAATAACAACAAACCTTCATACTGTAAATGTGTTCCTTATTTCCGTTCCTTGTCGGTATCTTTGTTTTATTAAAAATTTCCTTTCCTTGTTGTTGGTATCTTTGTTTTATCAAAATTAATATCCATTATGTTTCCTAAACAAGCTGTAATCGGATATTTATTCCTATTTTGGGTTTTCAAATAAAAACTAAGTAAAAGTAGGTATAGTCTGGTAATGTAGGCGGTGATTTCCGAATAGAAGAGCGCCCCTGTTCTTGTTTCTGTTAGGTACTCATTGTTCTTTGTTTAAATTTAAAATTTAATTTGAGGATCGTGGAAAATTAAGCGTTTAACAATCTATGTAAAAATAGATACGCTTTTTGATATGTTTGCTTCCAACATTTTCAAGCTTATTAACGCAAAACAAATAATTTGAAGTATGTGCATACATACAAAGTTAGAGAACATCATTGTAGGGCTAAAACAGATCTATCATTTTTGCCATTTTAAAAGAGAAAACATGCATTCAATTAAGTTGTCCCGTCCTGTATAGAGCATTAGGGAAATAATTTATAAAATATTGTATTTGTCTTTGTAAATAGTTTTCGAAAAACTTACCCTTATCTTGATATAATTCTTTAAAATTTGACATTTAGGAGGTTAGAAAAATAACTTTTGTAGATTTACCAACGGGTCGAAATATTATTTTAAAGAAAAAACTTTTTATAACATACATATATCGAAAATGCAACCGTTTTCGTTAAAAACAGATTAGGATATTTAAGATTTTCTTGAAAATTGACAGAATCGTACTATTTTTAAAATATTTAATTATTTTTTTTTAAATTTCTTTGGATTTAGTCAATAAACCATTTCAAAATATTATATTATTGTTGGGGTGTAAAATCTGTAAGTGAAAGTGGCTGTACCTTTTGTGCATGACAAGGATAGGCTAATTGCGCTTTTAGGGTGGTATGCACAATCCAATAAGAAACTTACTTGTTACCCAAAATTTCAAGTACTTCTAGAAGAATCGTCTTGAATAAGGTTGAAAATTTGTTTTCAAATTCAGATTAGATTTCTTGCTGCCGACCACGTTCTTGATATTTTGGTGCTACACTGCCCTTATCCAAGTCTTTGAGAATCTTGTACAAATATTTGGTGAACTTCGTTGTATTCTTATTCGTAAACATGTCTAGCTGTTTCGGAATTCTGTAGAGCTTTTCCATAAATAAGAAGCATATCATGAAATTTGCATGCAAAATACATTTTCGCTTTTAAATCGCCACTAAAGTTACCTCGTAACGGACGATACAATACTATAATTTCTAACACTCTTATCGTATCTATCAAAACAAAGAAATGTACAAAAAAATCAGATAAAAACAATTTTGCTTTTGTGACGTTACTATATCATTTTTGGCTTAAGTTTTTATTGATTTTTAAATTTATAATAATTTTTTAAGACTCTTAACAATCTTTAATTCTAGTTTTTCCGTTAAACATTAAATATTTAAAAATAAATATAAATAAATATATTTAATATATTTTTATTTAACATTTACTACGTTTCCATGTAGGATTGAAAATATTTTGAAAACGGTATTGAGGTTATTCTCTAACATTCAAATCAAACATGTCAAAATCAAATGCAATTTTGAATTTGTAATAATTATTTAATAAATCTGTGCTTTTTTGTCAAAAGATAATATGTCGTTTTTTCCGATTCCAAAATTTTATTGCCTTGATGTGCCACACAGGTCAAATATTACTTTAAAATAATTTTTTTGGAAAATGAATAAAAGTGACATTAGCTTTTGGCAAAAAGTCCCAAAAACATTTACCACATTATTTACAAAGGTTTACCACATTTTTAGACATATTTGTCTAAAATTTTAATTGTTATCATAGTTTTTCGATTGTCAATTCAATAGTTTGGCAAAAACTATTAATTTTTCTTATTCTAATTCTTTCTCTATTTTTTCTTTAAAATGATGTTCCGAATCATTGATTAAATTTATTAAACTTATGTTCATAACAGCTCTATATTTCATTCGAGAACAAACGATGAATTTTGACCGACATTTCTGTTAAGGAAAATTACATCGGTTTTCTCATCGCAATTCTTTTGATTCAGTTTGTGACTGGCAGCCAAAATAAAATAGCGGCCGTACGAAAATAAACGAAAGCTTTGGGCGGAAACCGTCCTCACATTTGTTTGGATTTTATGTTTATGTTTCTTGTCTTGTATTGTGATTACCATCCAACGAATATTCTTCACTAAGAAGATTCGATATATTCCAACAGGAATCACCTAATATTTTGTTTCTGTTTTTAGCACTTTGAATATGTATAAGGGTACATTTATGTTGAACGTTCCATAAACAATAGACGTGGAAAAAAGGATCACAGTGACGATAAGTACAAAGTGCATGCACAGCGACTGCACTTAATAAAAGTAAACACAAAATGATCAGCGAAAAGCTGTGACACTAAATTTAATCTACATGCAATTTTCCTATAGCAGATTTACTAAACAATAATTTTCTCTGCACATTTATACCCCGTATGAATAAATATCATACTCAAACGATATAACGAAAGTCAATTAGTCATCTTAATTTAATGTCTACCTGGTGTATTTCAAAATGCATGCCAAAAAAATTTTAAAATATGGCTCTGTACTAAAATTAGCTACATTCATGACAAATTATTAAAAAGAAACAGCAAGTTTATCCTTGAAAACGAACATCAGCTCAAAACACTTGATCATCACAAACATAGACATACTCTGACTAAAATATTACCCAATTACCTTATTGCCACTTATTTTATTGAAACCAGGCCGCTCTTTTATGTTATTTATCAAATAAATCCTCGACGTTTTGACACAAATAGGTGAACCAAAAAATATGGTATGTATACTTCGTCAAGGCTCTTTGCCTGATTTTAACCAACCCTATTTAATTATTATTGCGTACATAAAAAAAGTGATGTTTACAAAGGAGAAAAAAAAAATTTCCAGATCCTAGAGGAATATCGAATTTTCTCATAATATTTCGCCAAGACAAAGCTGTTCGGTCGCTGTCAAGGATAAATAATATATCTCGGGGATTTGACAGAACTCACTGCACAAGACAACGGAACAATAATGGAATCATACTCTACTTTGACAAACGGGCCAATACAATGACGTTTTTGTAGTTTCTTTATGAGATATTAATTTATAGAGAAACTCATTTCACAGCAGACTGACGTCATGAAAGACGCTTTTTACTTACAGTTGATAAACCTTCTAATAGAAGAAGATACATTTTGTTGTTATAACGATCAAATCGAGTTTCTTGAGTAAAATCTAGTAGCGTAATACAAACAAAACCAGACCTCTTAAGATATTTGGCAACTTGCTTCAAAAACTATATAAACTGATGGAACCTTAATCAACAGAGCTTAATGTAAATGATTTAAAACTAGCAGTTGCTTCTGGCATTATTAAAAAAGCAATCCAAACGAGTTTATTGTCTTTATATAGGTTTCATAAGTAAAAATATATAGTTAGGAGATTAATTGAATTTCGTATAAATAATAGTATGTATAATAAAAGAACCTGTTTACAAATAATAAAGATTACACAGTGTGTACAAAAATTAATCTTCACAATGGGGTTTTCGCTTATTATTTTAACTGGAAAAAAGTTTAAAGGCGGAAAGATTTAGAAAATTTCCAGATCTCTTTAATACTACTTTTAAAGTTTCCGTTGCCATCTTCGTTCTTACAGAACCTGTAAGAACTAATATCTGATATTAACGAAAATGTATTTATTGGAATTTCTTTAAAAGTGTTATACTTCTTTATTTTCACTTTTTGTTAGTCCGGTTCATATAGAATTATCAGAAAATTTCTATTTTCAATTGTTTTCGAGAATATACGACTAATTTTCTTATTTCTTATAGACGCCATATTGAATTTTACCAAAATTAGAAAGAGCATCTCTTTTCTTTTTTTTCTGATGTTGACAACCCTATTTTGTTTTAATTCTTTCGTAAGAAAATAACTTTTCCAATTTTCATTATGTTGAAATACTAATGCAAAATAAAAAAAAACTAATTTTGATCTAACAAAAACGTAATGTTAAATAGATTGAATTTAAAATGCAATTAAATTAATTAAAACTAATAAACTAAATTAATTACTACTTTACTTGATTGCTTGTCTTGG
>JABRWK010000357.1:36141-47559 GCA_013372445.1 Hypothenemus hampei | reverse complement strand
AGACAATAGCGTATTTATTGACTTTTTTTCTGCGTCTTGAAGTATTAATAAATGTTAAATTCAATATTATTAAAAATTTTGGATAAAAGGGTCAGTGTTCGTTTTTCCTACAAAATAGAATGTTGCTTTACCCGGTTATTGGTTCTCAATGTACAAATTTTATCTTAAATTAATAAAGCCTATGTTTGTTAAGTTTGATCGTCTCCTTTTGTTCGCATCCATTGTCACGACTAATTTTCTGACAAGTTCTCTGGGAAAACTATTTGCCTAAACCCGACCTCCCATAAAGGCGTTGAACGACCGGATTAAATGCGATTTTAACCGTCAACATGACATAAATTTAATTTATGAAATTATCTCCTACGTGACTAGGCATTAAATTTTTGTGTCTTTTTCAAATTGACGGGTTTGTGGACGAAGAAAAGTCAATAACATTTTCAGATATATTCAAAGTGATCTATCTTTCTTGACACTTTTTTACTTTGGTTATATAATGAAAAGGCTTGTTTTCCGAATTCAATTCTTGCATAAGTGACAGGATCTTGTTATTTTTAAATATTCCTGGAAAAGATGAAGGCCCATGAAAGTTCTCTTATTAAAAGTTCAAACGTTTTAATTCTGAAAAAGAGAATGAAAATTTCATTTTGAAGGATTATATATTTTCAATTTTTCAATATGAGCAACGATTGTTAGGATAAACTTTGAAATAGTGAGAAATATTTCAGAATATAGAACTTTATACATATATTTCCACCATCAACGTGAGAATAACTATTTCTAATATAAAAAGATTCGAAGGAGAAAAGTGTAGGCAATTTTAAAGGTTGTTAGTGAATTGGACCTAAGGGTTGCTATACTCGATATTTTAAGAACTATCGTTTTATGTCTCCTAAAATAAAAGCGGAATTGCAGGACAATGTTCATGAGGAAAATCCTACGAAGATTGGTTGAGGAAAAATTGCATGCCCGACAGCCAGTTAGGAAACGGCTGTTGTTCAAGAAAAATCGTCCAGTTCAGTTAAAATTTTCACACTATCATGTCCATTGGAGAAAGCAACAGAGAAAAAAATATGTTGTACCAATGAATTAAAATTCAATTTGTTTGACTCTGGCGAAATCCGACTTCTAAAACCACATGAAACTAAAAGTTAAATCTGACGGAGGAAGTTGTTAAAAAATTCCATGATGCTCGATTTTAACCTCATTGAAAATTTATGGGACACTCTCTACCGAAACATTCGTGATAAAAACTATTCAAATAAAGATAGCTTTCAATGATTTTTTAGAAAAATTGAAGGGTAGAGAAGTTTCCGTGAGTAGGACAGTGATCGAAAATAAAAAGATGCCAGTTAAATCTAGTTTTCTATTTATATATCCTTTCTAACTTTATACCTAACTATTCAATTAAATTAATTTTGTTTGAGTCTTTTAATTGGTATTGATCAAATAGACATACTCGTAAGTTGAAATAGAAGGGGTTTGTTCTCTTTCATTCTACAAACTTATTGTGTAAAATAGAGCAGGAGAGCTGTGTAACTAATAATCAGAATGAAAATTACTGCTGTTACGAAAAAGAAGCAGGCCATTAAGTCTTTCAGAACGAGTGTAGAAAAAAAATTGCAAAGGCAAAAAGGCTTTTTTACCTCGTAAAAATGTATCTTATATGTGTTACAGATGCAAATAAAGTTTCTTTCATATACTAATTGTAAGTACTTCTGTCTTTTTCATGTTAGTTACATAGATGATTGAACAACAATTTTTCATAAAATGAACGAGACAAATAAACCATTCATTGTAGTACATCTTAGAATAAATTATTTAGTTTAATTCTGAAGGGTCTTTTTGATCCTTTAATGTTTTAGACAGGATTAAATGAGCTTTCTAACATGCTTTTAATCAGTTTATTAAGCAAACTGTTTAACACAATCTTGAGCTTAAACTCTTTTTATTTTCCAAGCTCATATTGAACATTTATCCATTTTTTTCTTTAGACATAAGACAATCGGTAAAAATTAAAATTTTTTTTTCTGCAACAAGTTGACTTTCCATTTGAGTTTTTCTTGTTTTTTCCAAATCCATCAACTGCTTGTTTCTTTGTCGTTTTTCACAACTCGAAAGGACAACTCGTTTTAAGTTTATTTTCTTATCCCGCATTGGAAAAATCGTAAAAATAAAAGGTCTCTCCGTTTTCTGTTACCTAAACTTGACTGACTGGAGCAGGTTTAGAAGATATTTTTACTGAATTTCTAAGCACATCACATATCTAATGACTGAATATGTAACATACATATGCAGGGTGGTTACTATGGAAACCACTAAATTTGTTCTTGTATAAAACAAAGTTATTTATAGGTGGTAACGTTATCTTTTTCTCGCATAGCTGTTAAATCAGTATTAAGGCTTTTCCAAATAAATTCAAATAGCAAACCAAAAAAATATTTGTCCCCTTCTAATAACAAGTTTCTCCTAAAGTTTTCTATACAAGAAAAACTCGTGATGGAAAGTTTTTCACGGTCTCCAATTGGGTGCTTGAAATGCAAGAAAAAATATTATTTTTCAAATGAATTTTTAAATGCCTCTTTATCAAATCGTAATGTAATTGTTGATGGATTTCAAAGTACATTTTCAAGTATTAGAATATGAAGAAACATTTGTCCATTACCGTTTTTTCCCAGCAAATTTCCGAGTACTTTAATCCGAGTTGAATCGACCAAAAATTCAAACCGAAATCGAAATTGAATCAACTACGTGTGTTGTTTTAAGAAGCTTTTATCAATAAAAATAAAAATATTTTCTTTTAAAACTGTTTTTAATTGAGAGTGAATGCAATTGGAACAAGTACCTACATATTGCAATTATATATCTAACCAGGTTTATATATTTCATTTTCAAGAGCCCGTTTGAATTGTTACCTATTTTCCTTTATTTATACGAGAATGTTTAGGTATTTTTCTAAAATTTTCCACACCCGAAAATCCTCCAATTAGAAAGTTATTATTGACACATCCTGTATATATCCGGTAATTATTTCCTCACACTTAATAACGTAATTAATTTAATTTCGTATTGAAGGACTCTTTTCAATTCTCAAATGTTTTAGACGTGGTCTAAATGAGCTTTCACTCACTTCATTAATTCATTTACGGATTTAATTAGAGTTTAGAACTGCAATCCTAAATATTTCATTATGTTTTTTTCCAGCTCAAGTCTATTACAAACGAGCTGAAATGAAGGTTTTCAGGTTTAAAGTGAAATATTTTAAATTATTTACTCGAGATACAGATTTCTTTATTTCAAGTGTCATTGCTGTTTTCCATATTTATCTTTCGTTTGCCTTTTTTCGTGAAATTCCAAGAGTTGGGAGGACATTTTCAAGTTTCCTTAAAAGTGTAAATCTTTCCAGTATTTCCACAAAGAGTATGGACAATTTTTCCAACTTACATTTTTCTTAAGTTGATCCCATTCATTATCCAATTTTTAACAAGTGAATGTAATATTTTAGCTTTGGACAAATTTGCTAAAGCTCCTGTGCTGTCAGTTAAACAACACAAGTTTAGTCAGATTGAATTGGATCATCCCGAAATTATCGATTATACTAAAAAGTTTGCTGTTCCGTAACAGCAACCCTTGTTAGACAGTTTGATAAGGTATGGTTTCGGAAAATTACACACCCTTCCTCTGCAGGCTCGTAGTGGAAAAAAAAAAGTCTTCCATTCCCGACAACCATAAAAGTCGTTTCGCTTGCTATGCTCGTAAAAGCTTTTGCATAACCCTATTGGGATTAGCGTTGGAACACTTGATTTTCGAATGGATTTTCCGAATCAGATCAGCACGGTCATTTTCTTTACTTTTTTAATTGAAATAATAGTCAATGGTATTGTAACTGTCGAATTGTAATTGGATTCGCAATTATCTTACTGAAGACGTTGGAATCTGCCTATTCGGAAAATTTTCAGTTGCTCTGGAAAAGTTTCAGTCCAATGAACATGGAAAAACCCTAGAATTAACCAGACTTCTCCATGAGTCGTTTTTATTGAATAATTTTTATTGTCATTGGATTTTTTCATGTAAAATGTTAAATGAATTCAATAAATTTAGAGAAGTGGAAAACCATATATTTACAAAAAAAGAACGAAATGAAATATATTAATTTTTGTATTTTTTTTAACTGTTTTTAAAGCGAATTTAATATAATGTTATATATTTTTTACACGTGTCCAACTAAAATAAGTAATAGGTTGTTTTATATACATATACAGGGTAATTTATTAGTTTACGATCAAACATATCACACATCTATATCAAAACAATATGAATTCAAATAAATTAAATATCTGAAAACGACATTTATTTACGGGTGTATTAGTGACTTAATTCTAAAATTCACATTTTTGAGTCGATACTGTTTTGATATAGGTGTGCGACATGTACGATTTCAATTATTTAAGGAATTAGAGTGCTTCAAAATTTCCTGCATAAGGGGTCAATTTAATAATATTCATTTACAACATCAAATATCCATTGCTTTTAACTCTCATAGCAACAAATGCAATTAAACACATTGATTCGCTGTCATAATAAGTTTTTTTTTATTAAAAAAAAATCTTCATTATCCATTGCAGTAACCATTTACGGTAATTTTATCAGCATACTTTTCAGTGCTATAAGCGTACATTTTAAGGTTTTCTAATAATTAACAAACCTAACGGTAAACTGACATGTTTATTTGCATTTGTTACTATGAGAGTAAAAAGTAATGGATATTTGATGTTTTAAATGCATATTATTAAATTGGTCCTTTATGCAGGAAACTTTGAAGTCCTCTAACTCCTTAAATAATTAAAATTGAATATACACGAATGTTTAAATGAAATTTCTTCCTTAAAATTACCTCACATTTCATCTATCGCAGTTTGATCGTGAGCTAATAAATCACCCTGTATATCTATATCCTTTTCAACAATTTTTAGCAATTTATGATTTTATTGTGGTTCTTCACTTTGGCCTCCTCTGAAATTTCTATCTTTTGTTGTATGCTTTTTTTCGTTATTAGATAAAAAAATATATCGCATAAAAAGTCTTCATTATTTCATCAGAATTCAATTTTAATGATCCAAATTAAATTCAAGTTTATCGTGTTGCGTAATCAACACGATTGTGACGTCAAATTCTGATTTTCACGTGGGCTTCGTATTTTTTGCCACCCCTATTAAACGTCAAATTACGTGCAAAAGTAAAAAATTTCCAGACAATAATAAAAACACCTTTCCTTGAACAACTGATTGTTGATTTCAAAATCTGATTTTTCTCTGAAAACAAAGTACTCATTATCCTGACGAAGAGAAAATCATCTGGAAAATAACATGGTTTTACGATATGGAAAAATGTACGATAGAAAGCCCTCTGGCTTGTATTTTTCATATTTCAGACGATTTATTGCTGACTGAAACATGGCCATTCTTATTTTCCCGGAAATTCCTCTTGACACGCTACTGAATGGAATTTGAACGCAAATAATAGAAATAAAATAACAAGTTTGCCTCCATCGTTCCAATTATAATCGACTTTTCTCTAATGGATCCTTTTAAATGCGATATTAAAAGTAGTATTTATTTCAGCAAGAAGGGTAGAAACTCGACAAATCCATACAAACAAAATACCTTGTTAGGAATCACATGAAAAAGGCTAATCATTTTTTCCACGTGGTAATTTGCCCGTTTCTTTGAGATTCATTTGGGAGTAGTTTAAGGGCAACGCTCGTGAAGCAATTTCCCAGTCGGCAACAATTATCTTTAAGACGGAACTCCTGCAAAATAGCTAGGTATAATTATGCTAATAGTACGGTATGGAGCTTAATATTTTTAGGACCGGGGTCGCTAAACGAGTAGAAAGCTCAGTTAGCACGAGTGAAACTTTTTCTAGTATAAAGTAATTTGACTTAATAGTGTAGCAATTTTGCGATAAAGCGAGACCGTCATCACTTGCATGACGTCCCAGGCGTGTAATGCATATTCCTGGTAATTTCCTCAGTTGACATACTTACTTGACAGACTTATGAATTATTCAGGTCACACGATGAAATTGATTAAACTCAGTTAAGAAAGAATACTCTTGAGTCATAATATTCTTGAACATCTCATTGATTTGCACGTGTACACAGTAATGTATACGTATAAAAGTAGATTTTTTTGTATTCACCGTTCTTGGGATGGCCAACCTATGTATGTATATGCGACATGGAGTTATTTCCCTAAAGAATTTTCCTGTTAATGTTTTCCCATTATCAAAGTAAATATGGGGTACATGTCTCTATTAAATTAAATGGCAGCTATGTGTAAATCAAATTAACTGGAAAATTCTCTTTCTTTCAATGCATGACTTTAATGCAATATTATTGTATATTTAATCTGAAATACCATATAGTGTGACTAGGATTAAGGACCTTTTAACAAATATTGCAAAAAGATTTTGTTTGTTAAACCTGTCACAATTTTGAAATGTGAATAAAAACCAGATTTCAAAGCATGGAGTGAAATGGCAAAAATTAACGTTAGTCTTTTTGTGACGTCAAACTGAGGAATTTAATCATATGAGGAAATGGGCCATATATACTTCACTCGTGTATTTTTTTATACAGAACGAACATTAAATTAATAAAAAACATAAATATCAAAATAACCTTAGAATGGTTCTGGTCAAACTATTAATTTCTACTAACAAATTGCATTAACTGATTAGATTAGATTATCTTTTTTGTTATTTTTACAATACAGAGTGAATCATAGAAAACTTCGTTACTTATAGTTTTTCCTGTATAGAAAATTTAGGTCTTTTAAATTTTTTTGAAATGCAGACAGATTTTCTCAGTCCGATTTCCTATTTCCGAAACTACAATTAATGTACAAATTGATATTGCGGTTTGAGTGATATTAAGAAACCGTCAATTCAGCATCCTACAAGTATCAAAGTGAAGCTCTCTAACCTGAAGCGGTAATATAAACCTCAACCAACACGGTAATTGTAGAAATATTTCAGTGCTTGCTCGTTCTGAAGTCGCATTTATGATTATAATAAAAACTGTGTGTCTCAATTGTAGGAACTTTTATAAAAATATTGACTGATTGTAAAGAAAATAGTCAATTCTCTTAGAAAAATATCTAGTTTAACACATAATACATTAGATTTGATGGAAATTTCAATTTAGAAAGATTGAATACGCAATATTCGTAAAAAAATATTTCATTTTGAAAAAAACTCATGATAACGCTTGATCAAGCGGTAGAACCGTGTAATAAATAGGAATCTATTCAGCTCTCCGGAGAACGAGGCAATAACGAGCCAAAGGTAAACAAAATCGCATCAGGGGGATCCAAGGTTTTTTCGTATACAGGGGTGGAAATATAGAGATGTATATTTGTATTTTGATTTCGTTAGATTCAAAGGGTTTTGGCCCACTTTTAGAAAAATTCACTTCGAAAAGTGTTTCTAAAATTCCATAAAAACCGAAATTAAGAATTGTTGGTTTTTCTAATAAAAAGTGTTATTTTGATTTTTTTTGTGCCATGAAAATTTAAATTAATTGTAAGCAAACAATGATCGTTATTGAACTGAAGCGTTATGAAAGAATAGTGCATTTTTTTGAAATTTTTTATACGAAATACAAAAGAAAAATCGTTTTATGATACAAACTGTAGAAGCGATAGAATTTTAATGAAACATTTCTTGATCAAAGGGATTAACTTCCCGAAAAAATGGAACTCATGCTATTTTCAATTCATTATTAATACGGAAAAAATTGTTTGATCTTAAATACGTTTAGAATCCAGTCATAATCTTTCTGAAATAAATCTTTCATAAAACCTGCATCATAAGTTCAACTTATGATGTGTGTAAAGCGAGTCGTAAGAAATTCAGTGGTGTCCCAAAATTCGTTTCGTTCGGGAACAGTTTCTTTTGACTGGTTATTAACTTTTTTGAATGAAATAAAATACGTTTGTTATAAACGAATTAATTAATCCAAGAGATATACACTCAAAACGAGAATCACATTTCAGGTTTTATTGTGGTTGTCAAATTCCAAATGCAAAAATTTCATTACATTTTATAATAGAAAGAAAACACATTAAATACTTATTAATAGAAACAAAGTTTTCAAGGCAAATAAATACATTGTAAAAGTTAATCCAGTTTAACTTTGCGAAAAATATCCAGTCTCGACTTCAAAAAAATTTCTTGACAAAATTTTATAGCTCGTTTTTTGGGATTATGTTACTATTTTTTATTTTTAGTTTATACTGGCGATACTCGGCATACGTTGCTACGCCAAAAAAAAACACATATATTTACGTTTCTTTATTTTACTGTAATACTAATGGATATACAATATTTTGGGTGGTTCCGTTTTTTGGATATATCCATAGTAACCCCCCACATTACTGTAGGGAGTTGCTATGGAACTTAAATTTTTTTTTTCTATAGATATTATTTAAATTATTAATGCTATAAAAAGATTAAATATAATTTTTTGAATCGAAACACGCTAATTGTGAGGTATTACTATTTATTACTTCCATATTAATAACATCTTTTTAGGCTGATTGCACACGAATGATTTTTCTGCCGACCGGTAGGAAACTGGTAAATTATTACAAAACACTCGTTAAAATAGAATTTTACACTCTGACCGGTACCAGCAAATTAACCGTGCAACTATCGGAGAAGCTTAAATTGAATAACGTGGAAAATGCTCCCAGTGTTGCTTGCTCTTCCATTAACGGATGAATCCACAACTTCCTAGCTCGCGCTTTCTTGTATTTGCGGCATTTATTTAACACATAGGCAACCACCACTTTTTTGCTAATATACATGTGTAAAGTCAAAGTCTTACATAGTACTAAATACGAATCTGTATTTAGAGACTGCAACGTTCGGTTGGTTTGCCGTTTCGTGTGCAAGATTCTATTCGATTATTTTAGCGGTCGGCAAAATGGCCATTCGGCAGAAAAACCGTTCATGTGTAACCAGCCTTAGCGTTATTAAAAATACTATATTTATTACCGCCCGTTTGATACATAAAATGTCTGAGGCAAAAAATGCATTCTTAGAGATTTCGTTTAACTCGCATCTTTTTGCTTTTAACTACACAAACACGACAAACAAAAAACTTAAAATATTTCATTTTAACTTAAAATACATTCCTTACCGATTATTCATGTTAAAATTAAAAAATCTATATCTTCCTTAGAATTCGTTTCTTACTAAGGATTTCTATTAAAATTAAATAATCTATACCTAACTTAAAATGGTATATACTTGACCTTTTCTCGTCACACCCAATTCCATTATCTATGCTGCATACGTTTTTCTGCGCTCCAGGATTTACAGTTTTTTTTTATATGGGAATTTCTGAATGTTTCTAGGGAATTTTGGGGAATTTACAGTAATTTCTGGGATTTCCTATGAATTTCCGGGACTTTTACAGGAATTTGCGGGAATTTCTAGGGACTTACAGTAATTTCCGGAAATTGCTAGGAATTTTACTGTCATTTCCGGGAATTGCTAGAAATTTTACTGTCATTTCCGGGAATTGCTAGGAATTTTACAGGAATTTTACATAGAATTTCCGAGAATTTTCAAGTTCTGATAAAACATAATAGTCACATATAAATGTCTTTTTCCACAAACTATTATTGAAAATATAGGAAATGTAGTAAATCAACATTTAGCATAAAACTATAAAATTTCTTAATACATGTAAAGTATTGAAACTTCTATCTATTTAGTTATAATAATTTAAATTAATTTGGTTTTTAATTTTTTTGTTTAGGTGTATTCTTATTGATGTATTCTATATGTACGTGGCATGTAGCACGACTTGCTCGATTAAAAATAAATTTTCTGCAGTTTGGTCATTATGGAACACATGGCGTTAATTGCCACACCTACCTTATTATACATATTTTATTATCATATATAGATTTATTAACTTGGATTTCTTTCGTCAATATTTTAGTCTTTTCGTACCAAATTTACTGCAGACTAGTGGTGTTATTTTATTTGTACCACGATTTAGAAAAAATAAAATTTCTGATTGCAACCAAACGTTACAGAAACACTCTCTTTGCAAAGTTAAAGTTTCCCTCCAAATTTGATCAAAATCGCTTGAACGGTTTAAAAGTCTATAGGGAATATACCTATATACATAGATCTATTTATACAGTGCTTTTCATAAATGTCCCCCTCCCTTTTAACTTTTGATAGGCTCAATATATCGAAATGAAAATTTAGGCGTTTATACTATAATATACATATAAACTAGTACTACACTACATATTATGTTGTGTAGTACTATCATTTAATAACAAAATTAAATATTTAACATTCAAGATGACTTCGGATCGCCATCTTAAATAGCTAATTTTTTATTAAAAGATAGTACTATAGAATATACATACATATATGTACATATAAATGCCCAAATTTTGGTTTCAATATATCGAGCCTATCAAAAGGTAAGAGGGGGGAGAACATTTATGAAAAGCACTGTATATATGTATGTAAAGGTATGTCTACATACAGATACATATAAATGGTGTTTTTTCCGATGACACATAAGAAGCATCTGGAGAATCATGGACTATAAAAATCTGAAAAAATTCACATAAATCTTTATCGACCTGATCTACCTTTTGAAAATATTTTCAACTTTGTTGCATTTCCGGTTATACCGGCAGTAGGGGTAAATAACGTTTTAGCAACACACGAGTTTTGATCGGTTTTCAATTGTACTGAGTAGTAGACATCCTACATAATAGATTTACGAAAAAAAAATGCGGAATATTATGATTTTTTTGAAAAAAAAATTATTTTGACTATTTTGGGCTATTTTTGAACCTTAACTTTAATTTCTAATAGATAAAGTGTCTTTCGGGACCCATAGAGTGAATTGGGGTGCTGGGTGAGGTAATAACAGCAAAAATGCTAACTGCTCACACATACTAACCCAATTAAGCCTACTACCAAGTAACCCTTCCAAGCCGAACTAAGCCAGGTTTATAAAATAATATGGATAGTGTTACAATTTCGTCGTTAAAGAAAGCATGTAAGAAATTCAATTAAAATGAGAATTCCATAAAAAACAGAGACCGACTTTACCTTACCTTAGTTAGTATACCCCACCCAGTACCCCAATTCACTCCATGGATCCCGAAGGACACTTTAACTATGGGAAATACTTAAACTTAAAGTTAACTATACCTTAGACTATATATACCCTTAACTATATCTTACCTTACCTTGCCTTACCAACTAAAATATTAGCTTGGCCCCTGCACAAAAAAATATTTGACACGTTCATTTTAATTGCAACTGCCAAAACAGAAAAGAAACTGAACTGATCGAAATAAATAAATAAAAGAC